>AYEL01056280.1:0-16793 GCA_000484575.1 Olivierus martensii
TTTTTTTTTTCTTTTCTCTTAATCTTTCCATTCCAGAATGGAACAGAATGATATATCAATAAATGTATAGCCTTCTAGATATATAAAATCTTGCTAAATATTATCAGTTTTGAATGAAATTTGGATATGAAATTATTTTATTATTACATTATATTATGTATATTATATTTAGATTATTGAACCTATTAGGGAGAAAACCTGTTGAAAATAAGTCAATATTGAAATTAACATTACTGATATAATATTTATTTCCTATGTTCAAAAATAGTAAGGAAATATTTTGCACAAATACTATCAATATAAGTGAAATTTGTAATTATTATTGAAATCCATAAGAGAATCACATGTATTGAAAATGATAAAAATTAGATTATTATTATTTCTGTCATAATGGTCTGATTTTTATCATTTTCAATTTTCAAAATAAGATGAAAATGGTCATATGATTGATTCATTACTATTTACTAACTTATTTCACATTAAAATAATTATAGACACACATTGAATTATTCAATACATGTCTCTAACATATGTTCCAGAAGAATTTGCAGAACTTGAATTTTGTACAAGTAAAATTTGCATAAATTATTATGTAATTATTTAGTAAAATTAAATAATATTATATGTTGTGTATATAGTATAATATATAAACATTCCATAATATCATGCATATATATAATTTACATCATATTAAATAGTTATTAAAACATATAATAATTTTATTATTGACAATTAATATCATCAATACTGTCATAATTTTGCTAAATATTTTGTTTTGTATTTAAAATTGAGATATTTTATTATTTCAATATCTTTTAATATAGTATTATTATTTATTTTTTGCAAATTTAATACATATGAAATTACAAACTTAGATTACATAAGTTTAAGTATCTGTATAGATTTTCTGAAAGTCTATTTTATTTCTTCAAAAATAATCTAATTTAAAAAAGTTCTTTCATTTGTTAAAACTAAAATCATACCTCCAGCAATGCGTCCTATTTTCAATCTTCCATTGTAAATAGCAACAATATCACTTAAAATCATACTTGTTTCAGCATCGGTTGAAGTTTCATAGAGAAACTGACTTTCATTTCCATTTTTGATGTGTAACTTCATATTTTTTTTTTATCACTTATATTATTCCTAATTTAAAATAAATAAATTTTCAGAAAAATATTTTAAACATAATTAACAAAAAAATATAATACTTGACAAGATAAATATCTTTTTCAAGTATTTGATATTAACAATATAATGATTGCAATTCATTATATGAAAAATAAAAACTCATTATTAGAAAGTTTATAAATTTTTTCCCTTTTCAAATACTGTATTAACCTTCAAAATCATTTTGAATGTTAACTATTATTATTTATCAAAAATGAATTTGTCTGTTATCTTTTCTACATTAAATTATAAAACAATTTGGTAAACTTAATGTACTAAGTCTTTCTTATGCTTCTAAGAAAATTATTCAAAAATTAATTATGAATATATATTTTTATAACTTCAAATCAGATGAAAATTTTTAATTTTTACTGTATTATTATAGTTTTTATTGAAATTTGTTTAGTTATGCTAATATTTTAACTTTTTTATTTACATAAATAAAAGAAGGTCTAAGAACTAGTTATTTGGTTTTATTGTGATATATAGATCTAATTTTTGCCTATTATGTGACAAAAACCTTACCAAAAATATATCAAACTGCTATAATGTATTAATATCAAAATTGTTATTTGTGCACTCACAGATATCTTAAGTTTTTATTAAATAATTTAATTTCAGGAGTTTTCTCTACAATATAAGATATAATAGTAAATGTAATCTACTTTTAGTGAAAAATAATATTATGTAGGCCTATTATTTTAGATTAATCATAAAAGACATGGACAGAAGTAATTTAAAATTTTTAAACTTTATATTTTTTTATTTTTTTAACTTTCTAAAAGCAATAGATATATTGCTTTTAGAAAAATCCCTATTTGAAATTTGAAAGTAGAATCTCTCAAATTTTTCCTATTAAATGCTCCACTTCAAAAAAATTCATATTACAAAAAACTTCATTTTTATTTCATTATATTTAGGTTTTTGTCAAAACATTGAATTGATTATAACAAATGTCTTAGATATTTCTTTCAATGAAACAGAATTTAATAGATTAATATGATATGCTTATCCATTTAACTAATTTTATGCAGATAAAAATCAATATAACAGTAAATTATAAATTAATATAATTTACAATGTAACATTTAGTGTGATTACATTGTAAACTAACATATTTCAAACAGTAATTTTCTAATATTTTCTGTAATTTTTTATATGTTTTTCTAAAATAATGTTCTCTCTATATTGCATTATGTTATTTCAATTTATTATTTATATTTGTTACTAAACAAAGTTTAATATAAATTTTAAGTATTTATTAAATGATGTAATTTTGGCCCTGCAATTCAGATATTATCTATAAATTCAAATTTCAATTAAAACTATATCAACATGCATTTGGAGATACAGTATATGATTTCAAAAAAATATAGTTTAAGTAAATTTATTATAATTTCAAAGTTTACTTAAACAGAAAATGAAAAGTGATCCATTTCTAAGATAAAATTTTGTAAATACAAATCTTTGTAATAAATAAATACAAAATGTAATAATTTTGTAAATACAAATCTTAGCTCCATAACTTCTAAGTCATATTTTCATTATATATCAAAAAGGTGAATGTTTAAATCTTAAATGAATAATAGCCTTTCCTATAATAACCTAAATAATTGTATATTTTTGAAATAGGTTATTTTGACTCTTGTTTCTTAAGATTTTTAAAAGAAAACTTTAAGAATCAAGGCAATAATTATTTCAATAATTGTATATTAATTGGCAATAATTATTTCAATAATTGTATATTTTTGAAATAGGTTATTTTGACTCTTGTTTATTAAGATTTTTAAATCTTAATAAACAAGAGTCAAAATAACCTATTTCAAAAATATACAATTATTTAGGTTCCTTAAGATTTTTAAAAGAAAACTTTAAGAATCAAGGCACTTTTGATCTATGGTAAATTCATAATGTAGCATTTTTTTCTAAACTGTATAAATTTTTTAATAGCAATGTCTTCTTAAAAACAACATCTACACTTTTATTTTTGTTATTTTAAAACATTCATTCAGTTAGCAACATATCAAGTACTTAGCTATATCATACCAGAAAACAATAATAAAACCTATTTGCAATAAGCTAATAATATTAGCCATAAATAACCCTGCCATTTATCAACACCTTGACAGTTTATATTCAATGACCACATGTTGTGGAAATTATGATTTTTGGTTATATTTTTGTACTTTTAAAATATTATTTTAATATGAAGGAAACTTTTTCTTGTAATTTACATATTAATTATACTGTATGTCAGAACCTGTTATTCAATATTTAAAGTTTTGTAAAATTTGATTTATTAGTTCCATTGTTCAATCATAACCTTGGTTTTTTGTATTGCTGAAAATGTTAAACTGTAACCAAAATAATTACATTTAATTAAATATTTTTTACTGCTTAAAAGTGTGTCTTTTTATACTCTGATTGTTGTCAAATCTTTAAAGCAGTTTTCTTCTTTGTTTTGGATTTATTCCAAAACTAAAAAGAAAACTTGATGAAATATCAAAATGCTGATTCAATTCCTGTCAAATAACAATATACGTATATAAATAATATATTATTAAAATCTTCTCATTATTATACACTCAATAAACAATCAATAATCCACAATCATTCTAAATAAAGTTGTACTTTTTATTTTCCAAAAATGTATTCATCTATTTGTGGTTAACTGAAGCAGACCACAAGAATATATCAAAACTTTTGAAAATAAAGACTTAAAAAGTAGAACTATAGAATGCTTATGAATTATTGATCATCCAATTTATATAAAAGCCTTATAAAAATAACTAAAAATAAGTTATGCAATAAGGTCTTTTAATAATGAAAATAATATGATCAATCATATTATAATTCTGACGAAAATTATCACAGGAAATTCATTACCTTGAGTGAAATTATCTGATGCAATTTAAAATGTTTTAAAATAGTTAGTTTATAATTTTCTTCATCATGTGAGTGTTATTCTAAATTTTAATGATTACAATTTAGAACAAGTCTCACATAATGAAAGTGTAATGAATCGACTGATTATTACGACTGAATGAATTTTTGAAAAGAAAGATATTTATGGAGTGCAAAGATACACTGTTAGTAAATTAAAGATTCACTCCCACTAGTAGATAATTAAAAATGCAAATCGGCAGTTCTGTTATGTTAACATTCTTTCCAAAAAATTACAGTATACTATATTTAAAATTCGGAAACACACCTGGTTCTTTCAAAAAGTTTATTCAGATCGTGTAGAATTTTTGTGTTAAAATCGTATATTACCAGATTATTAACAATCTGCTTGATTAACAAGATTTGTTACATTTGGTGTTAAAATTAAGCGGGAATGATTTTAAAATTGACGTATTACATATCAAAGATGGCGCAGTCTATAACCATGTTTACAAACATTATAACGTTTAATTTACCTGGGAAAACCCATGGGGAAACTTACACTAAATTTTAGCTAATTATTTCTGAATTTACTTTAATACTCACTTATAATGCATAAAATGAGAAGAATAATGAATAAAATAACTTTTATAATAGGAATTTTCGACGAAAAATTACAGCAATCGAAGACATTCTTTCTATATGCGTGTTTCTATATACAGTTGTCATAGCAACTATTTTCCAATCACGCTTTTTTTACAGTTCATTAAAATGAGGAGAAAAACTTAAATAACTTTTTAAAAAGATTATTTATTGTATTTTATTATATTAACAAATCAATTAATAGTTTTAATATTAATTTTATTATAGTTTTGAATTAATTAAATTACTAAATATGATATTTGAAAAATCATTTTTTTTTGTTTTGTTTTGTTACCATTGATACGGACCATTTGAATATTTTACGTGGAATATTTTATATATTAAGAATTTCAAAATTTTAATCTGAAAAGAATAAACATTGATAAAAAGATATTAAACTTTTAGGTGAGAATTCGAAATACAAAATAGAGTATCTTTATGTTATAAATAAAATTAATTAATAAATTATGCTTATCCTAAATTTTGTTATTATCAGAAATGCTTTATTTAGATTACATTCTAATATAGATCATAGAGCATAATTTTATAATTGTTTTATAGGCCTATGTTTTGGTTATTATTTTAATTAATTTGTTGATGATTCGGATCGTCACAAGATTAAAAGACTGATTAGGAGTTAATGAAGAAAAAATTATTAAGTTGCAATCAAAGACTGTTACATATCATACTTTAGAGATTTTAAATGTAAATGAGAAAGTTTTTTAAAGAGAGTAGTTAAAAAGCCAAACACAACAGAATCGACGAAGAGGATTATTTAGAGTTAACTGCACACTAAGATCCTGCTATGTTTATCATTTTCCAAATATTTAAATTAAGTATTAAATATGGATACATTGCATTATTGGATGTTTTTTTATAATATAAATATATATATTGAATACTTTCTTTTGCAAAATATTGATTTTAGAAAAATTACAAATTTAGAGATTAATTTTGATATTTTAAAAAATCATTTTGACAGCATATATTTATATCAATAATAATTTTAAACTGAATACTTCCATTGCAATATATGAAAATATAGTAACAGCAAATATTAATAATACAAAATTTATGAATGATAAAGATGGTTAAATGAAAGGTTTGTCCAGAAGGCAATCATTTATTGAATATTTTCCAAAATAATCATCTTTATAATTCATAAATTTTGTATTATTTTTATTTGCTGTTACTATATTTTCATGTGTTGCAATGAAGCAAAAGTACCCCTGCAATCCCTTCCTTCAATCTTCTGACTGACTCCACAATGGATGCTGACTAGGGATCATCTAAAAAAGTATTTCTCAACTTTTTATGTCACATTATTCAACATATTTTTTTTGTAATATATTATTAACCAAATATTTATAATTTTTTAAATGCTTTGAGCTATCATTTTGCAACCCATTAAAAATTTAATATGACCAAGATTGGATTGTAATTCATATATTGAGAAACACTGCTCTAAAGAGCTGCTATCAAATATATTCTTTGTAAATTTGGTAGCATACCTAAAAATTAATCTAATTTCTTCACCTCTATTTTAAATTATTCTTTGATAAATATGGGTATAATAATTTATTTAAAATAAGTTAATTAAAAATTATGAATTAATTATGTTTTTTTTTTCATTATTTGATTTTCATCATTTCGAAAATTCAAAATAATGAAATTTACTTATATTATTATGAATGCAATAGTTCATGTAAATTTTATTCAAATTTGATAATACTTATTGAATATACAGTCGACCCCATTAACACACAGTTCAGTAACACGCAAGTCTGTTTAACATGTAGTTTTACCGTGGCTACCTTGATAAGCAATCTTGATAATAAATTGTTTGTGATATCACTCCTAGACATTTTTGTCATTAAATCTTGTGATTAGTGAGATTATCTGTATGTTCAACCATTTTGTATTGGTCAGATCATACAGAAAATTCATATCAATGTTGGTTACTCAATTTATATTAATACTGTAACTCGTAGTTCATTTAACCCGCAGTTTAGTATGGACTCCGACTACCATGTGTTAACAGCAGGGCTGGGGAGCTGGAGCTGGAGTTAGAGCCCGGAGCCATGGAGTCAGGAAGTTTTGGAGGAGCCGGAGTTGGAGCCAGAGCTAAGCTGATCATATTCAGTGGAGCTAGAGCTGGAGTCATTAAAATTTCTGTTGGCTCCAGCTCCTAACCATCTACCATATATACTTAAATATATGCCAATCCCTGACTTTAGAGTTTGAAAATCGGTAATAATGTGCAACCCCGTGTATAAGCCTACCCCGACTTTAGCACTTAAAATTCGATAAAAATGTAAAAATGCGCAACCTAAGCCTACCCCGACTTTAGCACTTAAAATTCAATAAAAATTTGAAATCATCCTGACTTTAGCACTTAAAATTCGATAAAAATTTGAAATCAATAAATTAAGCGATCTTTGATTTTTAGTTATCAATATAAATGCCATTTGCCAAAATAAATATTTTATTAAAACTTTAAATGTATACATATAAAATAAATTATTATAATGCAAACACTAATATATCAATTTAAAAAGTAAATGATGTTATGATAGTAAGGTAACGGTGATTTTTCATAGTAACAGTCATACCAAAAAACTTTTGTAGTGTTGGAGCTGGAGCCAGAACTAAAGCCTCAGTTTTAAAACAATGACTTCAGAGCCAGAGCTGGAGCCACAGCTGGAATATACTGTAGCTCTGGAGCCGGTGCCGAAGCCTAACCTATTTCAAGCCAGCTCCCCAGCCCTGGTTAACGGGGTCAGACTGTAGTACATTGGTCAGCTTGCTGATCCTAGTATTATAAATTATCTTATGAACAAACTAATAGGGGGAATGTAAGTGTAAAAATAATCTACAGAAGTTGTCAAAACTTCATATACTATATTAAGTTTTGACAACTTCTGTAGATTATTTCTGAACTCCTGATATTAACTTCCTGATTGGGATAGTCAGGAAATTAATTTCTCCAGATAACAAATTCCTCAGATAATCTACAAAATATTCAAACAATCATAATTATGACAATATGCATTTAATATTAAAAAATAAAAAAATTTTTATATATACATATATTCAAATGTTCTATTATTTATTGAGAAAGGAAACAAAAATTTGTTTTATTTAAAATATTGCAAACTTAAGCACTTTATGCAGTTGGTTGCATAAAAATCTTTTAATCCTAGTATACTTACAGCTCTTTAATAGGAACTATTTTTCATTTTAAAATGTTTTTGGTCTTACTTTGAAACCCTCATCAGTAAACATATTCTTTTTTAATGAACGTTTTAGTTCTAAACGTTCATTAAAAACATTCATTAAAAAAGAATATGTTTACTGATGAGGGTTTCAAAGTAAGACCGAAAACATTTTAAAATGAAAAATAGTTCCTATTAAAGAGCTATAAATATACTAAGATTATTACTAAAGAACAAGAGTTTTAGCAAATGATAAAAATCTTTTATTCATAGTATTTTCGGTTAGTTTAATAACCATCTTCAATGAAAAAAGGGACCTCAAAAAACTTTTTTTTAACGCGAAAACTATGGAGGTTTTAGCAGGAGCTTTTTCCTCCGAATACGAGGCACGATTGAACGGCTAGGATTGGATTGGATTTTTATACTAGTACTTCCCGAGTAAAATATTTGGCCAAGCATATTAAGTATGTGTGGTTTTGCATATTTTCCCCTAAAACAATACTCATACTCATCCCATAATCCAGAACTATAATAAATTTTATTATTTAATAAATTTTCTCAAGGAAAACACTATTATATCTCATAATATTTGAACTTTGAAAGTTGACTATACTTTATAATAATAATGATTCTAAAACAGTCTTAATTTAAATGTTTAATCAATTAAACGATGATCATGACCTTCCCAAAGTTACAATTCTAGTAGCGGGTAATTACGAATTTTATTAATATTATAATTTATGATGACATAATATTTAATATCTCTCGAAAAAATATAATTGGCACATGGCCTATCTTTATTTCGATCGAAAGTAAGAAAAAAAAGAGATGATATACAGTCAATCAAAAAAGTATTGGGACACAACAAAATTATTTCGATCGAAAGTAAGAAAAAAAAGAGAAGATATACAGTCAATCAAAAAGTATTGGGACACAACAAACTCTCAATCATTTATTGAAAAATAAATAAATAATACACACGATGATCCGGCCTTTGGCATTACGCAACATTGTTGACATAACAGTTATTCCTATAAAAAAATCACAGAATAAATTCAATCTATCCGAAGTTAATAATCTGTGATTTTATGCCGTTTCCAACTAAAGGTTTTGTTTACTAACAGCATTAACAAATTTTGAATCTAATTTTTAATGTGTGTCAAAATCCTATAACGCGAAAGTAAAGTCTATACTTTTATTCATATGTTTTAGAAGTCTTCCACGCTTATTTTAAAAGATGGCAATGTGTAATACAATCCTCTTTTAACGATGACACTAATAATAATGAAAAATATGTAATTACAGTATAATACATAATAATAATAATCACTAGAGCCCGGTATAACGGGTTCGTGAAACATGGATTCCTATAACGCAGTAAAATTGCCCGTTACAACGCAGTAAATTGATATTTTCCCGTTAATTTTATCTATCACATGAAATATTTTTTTATTTCGTTTTATTCGTAAATAACGTATTTTAAATTTATTTTTTTAATTTAAAGAATCTACTAAAATTTTCAAGAAGTGGGATCCGCGAATCGAACCTGGGTCCTCTAGAACAGGTTTTCAAATTGCGAATCGTACCCTTTAATGGGACGGCCAACATATTTTAGATTTATTTTTTTAATTTAAAGAATCTACTAAAATTTTCAAGAAATGGGATCCGCGAATAGAACCTGGGTCCTCTAGAACAGGTTTTCAAATTGCGAATCGTACCCTTTAATGGGACGGCCGGATGGCCGAGTGGTAACGCGTTGGCGTGCCACGCAGAAGGACCCGGTTTTTTTCGCGGTACTGGGCCCGGCCCGGTGATCCCCGTCCTTCACCATCCGGCCTCCCTCCACGAGTGTGGGTGCAGCCGTGGTTGGAACTGGCCCTGCGCCCTTAGTAATCTCCCTGATTGGAAAGGGGGGCATAAAATATTCAAAAAACCCTTTAATGGGTCACGAAATAAATTAGATTGTAACGAACAAAAAAAAAATTGCACAGAAATATTTGGAATACAACTTATAAAACTTTTTCTGAAAGCGGTTCATTCTTTACATTTAAATATGTCATCTATAACAAGTTTGTAGCACTGATCATCAATGAATAAATGAACGTAATTCACATAGTTTGTAGGTGGCCGGATGGCCGAGTGTAATGCGTTAGCGTACCACGCAGGAGGACCCGACTCTGGTATATCCTGAAAAGTTTTTTCGGGGTTCTGGGCCTGCCCGGCGATCCCCGTCCTTTACCATCCGACGCCCCTCTACGAATATGGATATAGTCCATGGTTGGAACTGGCCCCGCCGCTTAATAATCTCCCTGTATGGAAATGAGCATAAAAATGAAGAAACCATAAAATTTGATTTATCATACATGTCATAATATAAAAAGCGATTCCAATATTGGGCCTCTATCAAAAAAGTTCGAGAAATGATGTTTTAAAATGAAGGGCCGAGGCGTTTTCATACAGTCAATCCGATCTACTCGGCCACTTATTTACAGAAATGAATAAATAATTTTCCTTTAAAATATTTTATATATCAAATTAAGAATAATGATGACTAGCTTAACAAAGTGATCTCTCAAACCATCATGAAGAATGATCTGTAGAATGATGTTTCAGAGATAGAAATATCACGCTTCATTACAGTTTCAGAGATCACTTATGAAGAGAACTTAAACCATAATGAAATTATTATGGTTGTACAAAAAATAACTTTAATATTAAAATAAAATATCGAGAAAATGATTTTTTATTACTCCAAATAGGAGTTGAATTTTTACTATGTTCTATTTTTTTCTCTGGTTTTGCGCAATTTCCAACAAAAAGTTATTAAGTGATAGAGTTGCAACTGTTACGGAATTGGATTTAATTGAAGAAATTCAGAAATTTCTTCAAAAAAATCTGGCTATCTGCAAAATTTGCCTAGTTTGCCATCAGTATGCATAATTCCCAGTCTTGGAAATTAAAAATACCAATAAAAGGTATAAATTACATGAATAAATGTGATATTTTAATAATACAACATCAAAGAATATCAATTTTCTTTTAAAAATGTGCAGAATATTTTGTGCATTTATATTAACTTTATAATTAAAGGAACTGTTTTGTCTCAGATAGATTAATTTCAGTTATTTTGTTCCGGTGTTTGGGAATATTTTATTTACAGGATATCAATTATATTCATTTAATAATCTTAACATAAAAATTATTCTTCATAGGTAATCCTAATATATTTTGGAAACATTTTACAATAAAATATTACTAAATTCCAATGAAATGATTCGGATGGCCGCGTGGTAAAGCATTCGATTACTAACTTGGAGATCCAAGTTCCACATTTCTAATTTTTCAGAAAAGGTCCAGGCCAAACCCATTGAATTCCATCATTCAACCTGTCGGTTAGTGGCCTCATCGTGAAGGTTGTTAGCCTGTGATGGCAACCTTCATGATAGGGTTGTGATATGGCGATAAATCTATTGAATTGAAATTATCTTAACTGAAACTTGTTATGAGACTTTCAATTAAACAGCCATCTGTAGTTTTTTCCATCTTCAAACTTACGAAAATGTAACAAAAATTTGAAAATATACCGTCACTATAAAATCTACTGGATGGGATGTGTACTGAATTTTTATATGTTGCTGGTTTATGCGGATAAGATTAGCAATATTTTTTAATTTTATTTAAACTTTTTTTTATGTCACATTATTTAATAAAAGAAAATATTTTACATTAAAAACAATCATTCTGGAAACTATTAGTTATATTAATATTCAATTGATAAATGAAAATTTTATATATTTGTTTAGTATTAAATTTTATAAAATTTAGGCGGAATTTCGAAACAATACTTCGGAAAACAATTAAGTTAATAAAACAATAACTCCAGAAAATTTTTATTTGTTTGGCTGGAGAGAGAAAAACTGGAGCTGAAATTATTTCACGAATATCATTCTTTGGTCCGAAGATTTTGGGAGACAGGTGGAATTTATGGTAGCCAGTATCTGTTGGCAAGTGAGATTTGGTGCTTTGCATCCGTCTGCCGTGCGTTTTCCTGTACTTTGCTGGACAGGGCGGTTCTTGCCAGGAGATGCGATATGTCGTTCTAGTGAGCAGGAGTTTTCCTTAATTCGCGGAAAAACGAATCTCACAGGACAGGACTGGTGGCGGGGAGACAACTGATATATCGGCTGGTCAATCTGTGTAAAACCTGTTTTCCAATCGTATCGTAATTAAAATTTTATTTTTAATTCTAAATTTTTATTTTCTAAATTTTAATTTTGTAGTTTTTTGTAATTAGTTTAGAGTGTTTTTTTTTTGGCGTAACTGGATGTAAGGAAGGAAGGAGATTCCATCAAGAAAAAGTTCTCTGCTACACCCTCCATAGTAACAAAACAAGAAGAGGTTCTGGATCTGCCTCGGTGTCATTACAGCGCCCCATTTTGTCATTCTAGCGTGTGACGCTGTTTTACTCTGGCCATATTTTTTGTAATTTATCCCAGTCAGTGTTTGCGATTTATATTTCTGGTTTCATTACGATTTTTTTTTTGGTGAATCGCGGACTAATGCTAGTTCGGACCTAAAGAAAATCCTTCGATGAGGATGTTAATCCAGTTTTATTCATAATGGGGATTCTGTCTAGCCATTATGAGGTTTCTGGAAAAACAAAAAATCCGCAAAAAAGGGTGAGGCCTTGACCTGGCTTTGCGGCTTATGGTGAAGTAAATTCACTAACCAACATCACCCGACAGAAAACATTTTAAAATATCCAAAGTAATTTTTATTTAAAATATTTTGAATATTTATGGTGAAGTAAATTCACTAACCAACATCATCCGACAGAAAACATTTTAAAATATCCAAAGTAATTTTTATTTAAAATATTTTGAATATTTAAAAATAATTCGAGGATTATTATCCATTTTTGGACTTGTTAAGAACTAGGACAAAAATGTAAGCATCTGTGAAAAGATGAATAATTCTCTTGTTTCAGATCCATTTATAAATTGAAGTTGTGTATTATATTTGAAGTTGTGTATATATATATTTTGCATATTTTACGCCCCTTTCCAATCAGGGAGATTACTAACAAGGGGAGTACCAAACATGGTCCCCCTCCGATTTTGCCGATTTATATATTTGCTGTTGTACTACCCTCCCATAAACCCGTATTAAAGTAATACGACGCAACTCTGAAGCATTCCCGAAAAAAATGGGGTTTAAAGTTTTCTGTGTTGTTTATATACCAATTGATATTAACATTGTAATAAGTTCCGTCGTAGCACGGTGCGTTCGCCTTAAGATGTCATCAGAAGGTTGCGGATTCAAGTCTTAACAAATTCTTTTATTGTTTTAATCGAAATTGAAATGGATTATTGTATAATGTATTTTTATTAATGAAAAATTACTATTTTGTGATTATTTCAGTATATACCTTGGTAGGAATCTGCCTTTATGCAGAGCGCCGCTCTGCGTTTGGAATGGTCCGCCGAGTCGGCCGGATTGGCCGCATGGAAACGCTTCCCGTAGCACGTTCGCCTTAAGATGTCATCAGAAGGTTGCGGATTCAAGTCTTAACAAATTCTTTTATCTGTATTTAAATCGATGATTCTATATGCATGATTCACGTCAAAATTTATTGAAGACAAACCTTTATTTTTAAATGTCAATAAAATATATTTCTTTACCCCAATAATGAAAATGCTGTACATTTTTAGAAATGTAGGGTTCATAAAATGTGCCTATTGTAAAACAATATTCTGTTTTGTTTTACAATATCTTCTTGAACAGATCTTCTTGAGAGCGAAGTGGAGTGGGCGATGCGTCAGGTACCAAATAACAAGGCGCCTGGCATCGACAGGATCCCTGTCGAACTGCTCAGGCCAATCCCAAGGGATCAAACAGAATATTGTTTTATAATGCACACATTTATTATTAATGAGCATTTGTTGTTCTTCCTCTAATTAAATGCCCTTGTATTTAAATCTCCCCATTAGGAACCATCTCGATCTCTATGGCCGATGTGCATCTATTCGGATGATACTCATTATAAAAACATACAAAACAGAATATTGTTTCACATTGGGTTTGTGGGAGGGTATACTACAACATATATAAAAATCGACAAAATCGAAGGGGGCCATGCTTGGCACTCCCCATGTAAGGGACTGGGCCAGTTCCAACGGGATGCCTTGACGGATCTTTGCCAGCAGATTTGGAAATCCTGCAAGTGGCCAGCTGATTGGAGGCAGTCAGTTTTCATCCCCATACCAAAAAAAAGAAACACAAGGGACTGCGCCAACTATCGAACCATTGCCCTCATACTACATGCCAGCACGATTCTATTGAAGGTCATTCAGAAGAAACTGGGCAATGTCATTGATCGGGAACTACCAGACGTCCAAGCAGGATTCAGGCGGGGCCAGGGGACCCACGATCACATTGCGAATCTTAGATGGATCATGGAGAAGGCCAGAGAATACCAAAAGAAACTCTACATGTGCTTCATCGACTACACCAAGGCATTCGATTGCGTGGAGCAGAGCAAGCTTTGGGTCACCCTGCGGGAACTGGGAGTGACGGAACACCTGATCAGATTGATCAGATCACTCTACCAAAACCAGGAAGCTACTGTGAGAACCAGATATGGAGATACAGATTTATACCAGAGCCAGGAAGCTACTATGAGAACCAGATATGGAGATACAGATTAGTTCAAGATCAAGAAAGGCACCAGACAGGGCTGCACCCTCTCCCCATTTCTCTTGAATCTCTACGCTGAAGTGATCATGCGGAAACTGGATCTGGAGGAATCTGAAGTGGGGGTGAAGATTAGGGGTCAGACAATAAGCAACCTCAGGTTTGCTGACGACACGACTTTGCTGGCGGAAAGCGAGAAGGACCTGAAGCGGATGATCATGAAGCTAAAAAATGAAAGTAAGAAGATCGGACTTCAGTTGAACATCAAGAAAACAAAAATTATGACCACTGCTGCCGGGGGTGAAGATTAGGGGTCAGACAATAAGCAACCTCAGGTTTGCTGACGACACGACTTTGCTGGCGGAAAGCGATAGGGCTGCACCCTCTCTCCGTTTCTCTTCAATCTCTACGCTGAAATGATCATGCGGAAACTGGACCTGCAGGAATCTGAAGTGGGGGTGAAGATTGGGGAACGGACAATAAGCAACCTCGGGTTTGCTGACGACACGACTTTGCTGGCGGAAAGCGAGAAGGACCTGAAGTGGATGATCATGAAGCTAAAAAATGAAAGTGAGAAGATGGGACTCAGTTGAACATCAGATGTTGATTCAGTTGAACATCAAGAAAACAAAAATTATGACCACTGCTGCCAAGGAAGTCCATATAAAGATTAACAACAAGGAGATCGAGGTGGTCGACAGCTTCATCTTCCTGGGCTCCAAGGTAGACTGCAATGGGCGACTGGCACCCCGAAATCACACAAAGAATCGCCTTCGGGCGCAGAGCGATGGTTAACATGGACCCAATTTGGAGGTGTAAGGACGCCTCAATCACCACCAAGCGCAGACTGGTCACTGCCATTGTGTTTCCCATTGCCACCTACGGCACAGGACACTCTGTGAGATCTGGATCCTAACAAAGGCAGACAGGAGAAAGATTGACGCGTTCGAACTTGGTGCTTGGATAAAACTCCTGAGGATCCCCTGGACAGCGAGGGTCAACAACAAGTCAGTCTTGGAGCGCATCAATCCCGATTTTTCCCTGGAAGGCAAGATCACCAGGGGAGAAGCTGACTTTTTTCGGTCATGTGATGCGGGCCAACTCGCTGGAGAAGATGAGCGGAACAAGACCTAGAAGAAGACCGAAGACCCGTTGGCTGGATACAATCAAGAAGGACACAAGCAAGAACATCGAGGAACTGCGGGAACTGGTCAGGGACAGGAAGACATGGAGGAACATGACCCATAGAATAGCCAAGAATCGGACACGATTGAACGGCTAGGATTGGATTGATTGATCCTGTTTTGTATGTTTTTATAATGATTATCATCCGAATAGATGCACATCGGTCATAGAGATCGAGATGGTTCCTGATGAGAAATAATATCAATAATATATCTATATTTGTTAATTAAAATAAATATTTTGTGTAAAAAATTTTTTTAAATTTATTTATTAATTACATTCATTTATATGTGTATTTAATATTTGAGATAGAAATTTTAAAAGGCATAACAGAAATTTAAATAATCACAAAATAGGTATTTTCATTAATAAAAATACATTGTACCATAATCCATTTCAGTTTCGATAAAAAAAATTCTTAAAAAGACGAGATTCGGACCCGCAGTCTTCTGATAATACCTTACGTTAATCGAACGGCAAACCCATCGCGCTACGGCGGGATTTATTAAAATGCTAATATCAATTGGTATATAAACAACATAGAAAACTTTAAACCCCCTCTTTTGGGATGCTTTAGAATTGCGTCATATTACTTTACCATGGGTTTGTGGGAAGGTAGTATTACAACATATGTAAAAATCGGCAAAATCGGAGGGGCCATGTTTGGCATTCCCCTTGTGAGTAATGTTTAGTGTATTATGCTACGTTATTTATTTTTTAAATTGCTACTTTTGAGCTACTAAATTACAAACTAGCATACAATGATTAATAATTCTATAAGTATTTGTAAGAAGCATTACTGACGAATGGTACGAAGTTATGGCTCCTCGAAGATCCAAGATTTGGACATAGTTTTCTAAAAAAAGTTTATCATTGGCATCCTGTAAGCAATGATTTAAAGATATTAAATATTGTGAAAATACACTGACGGAAAAAAAAATCCCAACACCAAGAAAAAATTATTGTAGAGTAATGAAATTTGGACAATGCATTTGTGTAGTTAAC
>AYEL01056281.1:0-24541 GCA_000484575.1 Olivierus martensii
TTTTCACTTTGAACACAAGATGTGTGGTATTTCTTATTTATTTCATATTATTTTTCTTGAATTTTTAGATTAAAAACTTTGTTTTAGTTCTATATAGTGACTGTAGTGAAAACAGTATTAATTTCAATGTATTATTTATTTATTTTTCAATAAATGATTGAGAGTTTGTTGTGTCCCAATACTTTTTTGATTGACTGTACATGCGATTAGTATGCGATATATGACGTCACGCGATATAAAAAATCGTTATGAAATTCATAATTACATAACATTACCGTTTAAACTTTTGAGAACATATTAATGACATATAAACATCGAACATCCTGAATTCCAACGAAAGTTTATCCCTAATAAGCAATAATTTTTTTCAAATAATCTTAGAAGGAAAATATGTCTAACCAAACGGAGAGCAATTTAATATTTTACAAAAATTAATTAAGTGACCGCTTTTTTGTTCTGCTTCGAAACACGTGATAATATATCAGATCATCCCAAAAGTAATGTCTTTTTTAGCATTAGGTTTTGAAGGATATAAAAGATAAATCATTTGCTAATTTAATCAAGTACAGTAAGACTCCGTTTAATGCGGGGATACGTTCCAAAGAAACAAAGCACTAAACGAAACAGCGTTAAACGAGGTCATCTTAACATGTAAATAATAGGAATAGGTGAAACAGGGCAGTGAATAAAAAAATATACGTAGCATTTTTTTAATTAAATTTTGTAGCATATATTATTACTGTTGTATTACATTAATTATAGACATTTTTATTGCTAATATCGATTTGTATTCAAAAATCATTTATGAAAATCAAAAATATTTGAGTAAATAACTTACGTTTGTGATATGGAAGGTTCTTCCTCATTTTGAGAATTATTTTTCATTAAGAAGTCATCCGACGTCGTTTGCCTTTTCCTTTTTTGTTCAGCAAGCAATTGTCGATAGCAAGACATCGCATCCATGATACTTCGTCTCGTCTTTGAACTTCTATCAAAATTTGGATCATTTTGTATAAAGTGATCTATAATTTTCGTAATATCGATGAAAAAACTTTCTAACTTCGAGGAATTAGGCTATAGTTCGAAGTGGAAGTATTCCAGTTAAAACTAAAATGGGATAATTGTTATTTTTATTACTGTAAAATAAGGTTGATGACCGATCATAAATATGAACTGTAATCGCAGCAGACTTTCGTATATACTACACTGCACTGATATCAAACGCACTGCGAGAAGACATAGGAGTATCAAAGCAACAAATTCATGCGATTTCGGATTTACTTTTACTAAATTCTATATTTTTTATTGATTCACTTTGGCGCGGTTTTTCAAACCCGGTTATGGTGGAAATTATTGCCACCAATTACCATGAATGTTCGTACAGGGGCCCCTATATATATATTTCCTTTTTTCCTCTGTAAGATAATCAAAACCATACATATTACATATGTTTTATACATAGTTTATTCAAAATTTTAGTCACTTTAAATTCTGTTTAATTAAAAAATATACTATATGCAATTTGAGGAAATTGAGGTTCGATGAATTTTATTTTTTAATTATATTTTCGAAGAAAACCTTTAAAATATAATTTTTTTTCGAAGAATAATGTCATAGGCTCATGAACTAACTTTGGGAAACGTCCCTAACTTTTTTAAAATTTTTCTTTTCATGTCGGTTATAACGAAAAACTTTTCCGTCCCATTCGTTTCGTTATAAACGTATTCCACTGTATATATCCCATTCCTCTAAAAAATTTGTTTTGTGTCTGTCATTCCTTCTTTGTTTAAATGAAATCCTTACGTCTAATTATCATGATTAATTTTTATTTTAACTGTTTAGAATACTAAGATTTTTCTTTACCTTACATTTTTATAATACAGTTTCAATTCTATATATCTTATAATGTGCAGTTACTTAATTTAAAAAAGTAGAAAAAATTCATATTGTTATTAAGCGGCCCGGGCCCCTCAATCTTCTACGGGCACTGGGAATTTATCCCCGCTTTCTCCCGTCTCAGCGCCACTGATCTTGATTACATTTGCTATTACAATTAAAAATACGAGTTTACCGGACATTAATTCTAAAAACCGCCACTAGAGCGCCGCTACTACAGCGCACCAAACGGATTTCTATGAGCCTATGGCCTGATATTAAGGCCGTGTTCGAAGTAACGGTAAAGAGTACTTCGTGGACCGGTTTGATCAGTTCACCGGAAGTTCCGACATATTTAGAATTCAAACTTAGGCAAACTACAATATTTTCACTAAAACACCTGACTACGACATCATGTGAATTTTGTCCATTGTAGAACACAGCGTAGCTAGATAATACTAGTTTCATTTATAACAGAGTAGTTTTTTTATTGGCTGTCGAATCGGTGACGTCAATCCGTAAGGATCCGTATCCAGCAGAAAGTAGGATAGAGGTCTAGTCGATCCGTTCCGTGATTTTGCTGTCCGTAAACGGGCTGTTGCTAAGATACCGGCTATACGGATCCGTTTTGCTGGACGAAATCGTATAGCGGAAACCGCGCCTTAGTCTAATGATAGCTATGTCAAAACTAAATTAAAATTTTTATGGACTCTTTCTAACTATCCATATTGCTGGCTGATTATGAAAAATTTTTCATATGGCTAATTTATAACTGATTTATGATAAAGATTAAATAATAACAACTGAATTTTGATTGATCAATTAAAAATAATTTTTAAATCAGTATGAGTTCATTTGCCTTTAATTGGCTGAATGATAGATATATAAATGAGAAAATAGCAGTACCAAAATGGTAATGTATAGATATTATTTCTTCTGAAAAAACTAAATAAGATTAATAAAGTAATTAAGTAGAAGTAATATGATATATGAAAGAAAAACTTCAATGAGGAATATCAGTATTCAGTCACATAAGGTTCATTCATAATAAATCCAGGTTAAAATGCTTAGCCACAACCAAAACTGTTTTACTGAAAAAGTATAGTTGTTTAAGTCACATGGCAGCATCATGGAATATATGCAAAACACTCATACCCATAAACATGAATCATATTGATCAAGTGACCAGATACCCTCCATATTAGAACTGAAGAAGAAGTGACAAGATATAATATGATAGATATGATCTTGCTGTGGAGCTTATTGTTACCATCATAACCAGAGTTGTGACCAAGGGTTGCAACCATGCTAAATCAAATAAGCACTGATTATTTTAACAAAGAGGTTAAATTATTGTCTACATACTCAGAATAGTTGCCTACATTTATATGAATGCACCCTTAGAGGCTTGACATAAATCAAAATAAACTTGTACCCAAAATTAAATTATAAAATTTAATTTTTTTAGTATATTAGTCACTAAGACTGCTTAAACAAACAAATATTAATAACTAAGCCCTTTGAAAATCTAACATTTCATTGTAAGTATTTGACTGTTAAAGTACTAAAGAACTTAATTTTCTTACCATTCCTGTCAATGCTTTAGATCCAGTATATAAACCAAATGTGAAACATACCATATATGGTCCAATATGTTTAATAGATGACCTGAAAATTTATAAACAATTAAAAGTTTTTTCATTTAAATATGTACTTTTTTTAATTGAATATTGAGCAGTATAATTATAAAAAATTTAAAAAAAAATTTATTTACCATCCTAAATTAGAAAACTTTATATCAATGAAATTATATTTGTTCAGAATAGTAAAGCCAAGAGCACCAACAAATGTTTGCCAACTAAAAATATAGAATAATTAGAATTTTTAACATAAATAAATTTTATATCATCATCATCAATTATTATTAATTTTTGATAAGAATTAATTTATCTGCTCAACAGTTTTGCAATGCAATAAAGTTATCTATAATTTTATAAAGAAATTTATAAACATAATTTTCTGATAAATTCTATAAATTTTCATAATTTTAAATTATCATTAACACCAAAAATTGTTAAGATTAAAAGATGAGCTGGTGTATTCAATTTTTATGTTTTTTAAACTTACCCTTGAAATACTAAGGGATACGTAAAACTTAAACTAGAAAGAATAAACTGAAAAGAAATTAAATATTTAATATTTCGCCTTGTGTTACACAAACAAAACACAAAAAATAAAAATTTTACCTTATTAATCCAAATAGTAAGGCAAAATAATATTACATACATAACAACGAAGGGCAAAGTATATAATGTAGAAGAATTATTAATAAAAGACATTTCAAATAGGACTATCTTTTATTTTTCTACGCCAAAGTTATGTATTTTTTAAATTTCTTGTTTTTTTACATTTAAAATATTATGACAATCTGTTATCTAAATCTCATCATTGATGAGAAACTTTCTTCTACGAAGATTTATAGGTGTAACGTGACAAACTTTCTGGTACTTTCTGCCTTGTTTAAAAACTGTTCACGTGGTTTTGCTGGCTTCATATTCATTTTAAAATATTTATTTATAATTTTAATATAAATATTATATTTGCAGTTATAAATAATATTATTTTCTCTTCATTTTTATGCATTTATAATTAAATTATTTTTATCAAATCTTTTAAAATGTTCAATATTATTTAAAAAAAAAAATATTTCTTTCTGTAAATTTAATTTATGTCAGAGGGCACTACTGTTTGGCGCGAGTTTTTAGAAGATGGCGCAGAGCAGATTGACAGATTTTTTTGTAAATCGTAAGAAATCCAAAAATGCTGATTCAATAAAAGTTTCGAAGAATGTGCTGTTGGATAATGAAACTAAAAATTCTAATAAACTGAATTTGAAGGAAGAGTACTTATTCGAAATTCAGACTCCAAAAGAAATATATCGAGGAGAACAAAAGGTAATATAAACAAAACACATATTTAAATGCCCGACTTTAAAAAGATATTACATCTTAATATATCACTATTTAATATATTTATAACTGATTAATGATCAAAACATGGAATGTACATTTCATAAGCATTTTTAATTTGAAATACTGTATTTCTGAAATAGCGAAAATTAATTAACTTAGGTGAGAGAATGGTTAGCCCAAATTTGTGCCTAATTGCATTCTTTTCCCATGCATTAGTTAACTTTTCAATGATTGTATAGATAAAGGCCAAACTGATCAAAATGCTCTATTTGGAGTCTGATTGTTCATAAAGAAAAATTTTGTATCAAGGAAACCAATTAAATAGACCCAATAATAAAGTTAATGTTTTGGAAAAAAAATCTAGAGTAGTTTAGCTACGATAGATTGCAGGCTAAGTTCATTTTTCATTTTGTAATAAAACTAACATATTCCTTCTTGATTGTGTATGAATTATGAATACTCTGTTAGGCTAAACATTTACGTTCTTGCTAACAGTTAATCCTAAAGCACCCGCTTGAAAATTGGAGTATAAGTACCCGCTTTGGTTCATGAGACTATGTTCAGAGTAATATGAAAAAAATTTCATGTAAATATTAGTAGAGGCTTCAATGTTTAATGATTCATTGTTTTTCAGAGAAACAGTCTCTGAACAACAATGACAACAATTGTTTTTCAGAGTTTTCGACTATCAAATTCAACATTTCCTCTTTGATCAACTAATTGAAGATTTCTAATGATTTTTTCAAATCTGGTTCTAACAGCATTGTTTGTTATATGTTTCTCCATTTTGTTTTCTTACCTTTGCCTAAAAAAAGAATGATTCCATCATTTGTATCCTCTGCTATTAATGTATTGTCTTTGATTTCTGAAATATCTGGTTCACTACCATTGTCATAGTCTCTTGCTTCAATCATATTATTTTCATCTGATGTTTGGTAGTCAGAGTTGTTCATCCTCATCATATAATTCTAGAATTATTGAAATATTGTTTTATTCATTTAGACATGGTCCCATAGCTATGTCTAAATGAATAAAACAATATATTCATAACAGAGAATGTAATACTCAAACTAAAAACTTACCTAAATACAAATTATTATTGTTCCTCACCATTATAAATTTATTATATTGTTATCTGCTTTGGTCTCTCACATCAAAAATGCATGTATAATCAGACACACTGCTCAATGGAGTGGGGCTTTCAGGCATGCATATTTGAGTTAGTCTTTCCATATGACCAATTGACCTATTGCAATATAGATAACCCTTCTGCTGCTGCCTATTATCTGAAATTAAATCTAGGTAATATGCAAAAAAGATTTGAAAATTAAAATTGTGAAATCTTGCTTAATTTTTTTTGAAATTTTCAGGATTGTATTTTTCTCACTTTCTAACAATGCAAACATATTTTTGGAATTTTATTTTTTTCACACCATTTCATTCCATATATGAGATTGATGAAAACAATTTTTTTATGTGAAATCTTAGCCATGAAATAAAATAGTTGATATTTTCAGATAGCAACATGTCTTTTAAACAAAATGAGCAATGAATAAAGAAATTTGGTCAGAATTTTCAGAAATTATTTATTTATAAAAACTAAGAGTTATGTTTTTATTGAATGAAGTTATGTCATATACAATGGATTTCGCTTAATTGGGACATGTTGGGACTAAGCCATTTTGGCCCAATTAAGCGGCTGTCCCAATTAAACGAAGTAATAATAAATTCTAAAATAAAATATGTAATTTGTAGAAAAATAAATAATAGGTAAAAAAATAATAATTAGGTGCCTATTTTAATGCTTTATTAAAACAGGTACCTAATTATTAGCTTTTTACCGATCTCCTCTGACTTCGTCTTCAACACTGTGCTGCTGATATTTACGCCTCACCCACTAACTATAGAAAACAATTGATCTATTGCTTCTTTGACTTCTGAATCCTTTCCATCACACTTTCTTTTGGATGTTCCCAGAATTAATTTCTCTAATGCCCACTCCTCACGCAGTTGATTTTCTTGTTGTAGGAGAGGCATTATTGTAGATTTTGATTTATTTCAGCGAGTCTAGGATGGCTTGTATTAAATGCCTAGCTTTTAATTTTATCCAGCAAAGCAATTTTACTTGAAAGTGTAAAATCCTTTATTGATATGTTGGCAAAGAGTTAAAAATTTTAAATGAAATCGGCACTGTAAATGAATATCGCTAGGTACAATAACAGTAGACTCTTAAGTAGACGCACACTTTCCAGAATCAAGACAATAGATAACTGATTCTCATCGTGCTAGTGTTGCCAAATACAGTATTGTTATGTATTAGTTATCAATGATGATATTTACTTATAATTTTACTAAAGAATGAATGCTTATATTAGTGTGGCAACAGTGTGTAAATGATGTGTATGTAATAGGACGCGAAGAAACGATATGTTCTATTGAGTTAATCTGTATTCTTTTATAAAAAGGCTTTACCCGAAAAATTGCCGGTACAATAAAATATTATAATTTTTATATAAGGATTTTTTAAGAAAGCACACAAAAGTATTAGTGTTCATAGTGTTGCCATACTTTCGAAAAATCCCTAAAATATATCAGAAATTGAAAATTCCTTTTCTGCTACTGTCCCAATTAAGTATTTAAATTATGTATTAGTTTATTAGTTTAGTTTCCGTTCTTTGAGATTTCCCAATTAAGCAGAATCCACTGTAATTATTAAAAAAAATTACACGAATTTTTTGATATTGTGGAGATTATCGTAATTTTTAATTTTTATAAATTAATTTAATGAGATTAAATTAAGAAAAAATGGCGTAGGCATTATTTTTTTCATTCACCATGTAGCCCCGCTACATAAATAGAAAAAGAATCCACAGAGTTTGGCGGAGTCGACCGGACTGTTGAGATTATGGTGTAGTGAAGACTCTAGAAGAAGAATCGAAAAGAATTAAGGAAGTAAAATTTGAAAATATTAGAATTTGAGAAGTGCCAAGATCATTAGTCTTAGCAGAGAAGAAACAAGGAGTGAAACCGAAACTAACAAGAAGCTATAAAAATTGTTAGTGAAGGAAAAGGCTAAAACTAAGTAAGAGTTTAAAATTTTGAAACGAGGTAACTTTGAAATAAAAGAAACTTAGTTAGTTAAATTTTAAATGTTGGGAAGCAATGAAATGGGAGATATGCTGACGACGTTGACGGTGTTGAGATAGATACGATGATGGTCGACCATTTGAAGAGACAACTTCAGATGAGAAACTTAGCTACTACTGGAAATAAATTAGAATTGGTGTCTCGGTTGGATGAGGCGATAAAGTTAGAATTAGAAAACAAGCAGGTGGAGGACGAGAAAGAAAAATTAGTGTGCACTGACGACGTTGAAGAAACAAAACGGACAGATAAACAAAATTTTAAGGAAATGAATATGATGTGCCAATTGATGGAAAAAAAGATGTTTTTATTCGAGAGACAGAATGAAATGAATAATAAAAAAGAAATGGTAGTGGAAGTTCAAACAGTACTGGATCTAATGAACTCTCTATTTATATTTTTGGGTTCAACTGCAGAAAATGTGGAAGAATGGATCAATCAGATCAAACACATTAAGGAACAATAAAGACTAGCTCGCATTCAAGTATTCCCTGTAGCCATCAGTCAATTAGGTGGATCAGTGCTCTATTGGCATAAGGCGAATGGTAGAAAAATTCAGGACTGGGAATCGTAGAAGAAAGCAGTTAGAACAGATTTCGAAGGAAAGATGACGCTCCAACTTTGGACAAAAAAAGTAGAAGCTCGAGTACAGCAACCCAGAGAGACACTTACCCAATACTTATATTTGAAATTGTACCTCTTGAGAATGAGATGCCCTGTATGTATTGCAGAGAGTGACGAAATTGATTATCTGATCGACGAAATAAAGAATAAGGAACATGCAATATCAATATCCATGCATGATGTTAAGACAGTTACAGAACTACAAAACGTAGCAAAGAAGATAGACGAGAGAGAATTAGAAATTACAGAGAATCTGAAGACGAAATCTCTGGATTACCCAATTAAAACTGATGTGAAAGAAAATAGACAGTCAAGAGATGAGAAGGATAATAATTTCCAAAGACCAATCAGAAAACAATACTTTTATAAACAATAAATAAATATCAATGGAAGAAAAGAAATGGTTTAACTGTCAGAAAATTCATCAATATTTTCTGACATATAAAATTGTCAGAAAATTGGAATTGCAGAAGAATAAATTTAGAACAGAAATGAGAAGAAAATATTAACAGAAACAAGGAAGAAAAAGGCAGTAGAGATAATGACAACACACTAATAGCGAATATTCAATCAAGCAGCGAAAAGAAAGGTCAGTGTCCCTTTGTTCATGTTAACATTTCTATAATAGGAGAAGTGAAGGCTCTAGTAGACACAGGGTCTTGTATTACAATTATCCAAAAAGATTTAGTCCTGAGGGGATTGAAGATAATTGCAACAGACCATACAGAATTCACTGGGATAGGAAGAACAAAAATGAAACCTTTTGGACTTTATTAACTTGAATATATGCTTAGGAAACGAGTAATGTATCATTAAGGCAGCTATTTTTGAAGATAATCCTATACCACTAACACTAGGAATGATTGGATAAGGGAAGCAAACATAAAAATTTTAACAAATCAGTCTAACTATGAGATATACATCAGAAAAGAAAAACTTATATATGTATACTCATCTGATGAAGAAACCTTCATAGGATCATATCTTTTTCTATCTAAAGAAAAAAATGAAATTGATGTTAGTGAACAAAACCCACTTCCATATCCACACGATACTACATTTCAGAAGACCTCAGAAATTTTTAATTAACTGATACAGGAGGATGATGGCATTGAAGAAAACATTTCATTAGCGTCTTTACAGTCAGACGAATTTGGAGAAGATACAATGAGTTTAGACCCGTCATATAAACAAAAAGCTGAAATAAAAGAAATTCTGGAGGGATATATGAAGAGAATGGAGGAAAAGCTGGTCACTACAGTTTGGTAGAACATAAGATTACACTGATAGATAAAACCTCAATAAAGAAACAACTGTATCACTATTATTGGGAGGATAGAGAATTTATATGGAAAAAAGTGCAAGAAATGTTGAAATTAGGATTATAAGGAAATCAAAATCTCAGTATGCAGCCCCAATAGTATTAGCTAAACAGCCATTACATTCTACAACCCCTATTCGTCTTTGTATCGACTATAGAGAACTGAACAGCAAAATTGTTAGATTCATTTCCGCTTCCCAGAATAGACGATATTTTAGACTGTCTACATAAAGCTAAATATTTATTAACCATAGACTTAAAAACAGGTTACTGGCAAATTCCTATTGCTAACGAAGACATAGAGAAAACAGCCATTATAAGTCCAGATGAGTTATACGAATTTCTCAAGATGCCTTTTGGACTAACCAACGCACCTGCAACATTCCAGAGAACCATGCAAGAACTGTTTCAAGATATTGAAACTGCCATCCTTATCTACTTAGACGATGTGATCTTATACTCAACAGATTTTGTTCAACATAAACAATTAATCAAAGAGACATTGAAAAGGCTAGCTGATGCTCATCTGAAAATATCACCTGAGAAATGTCAATGGGGACTGAAGGAAATTCAATGTTTCGGATACATAGTGAATGGCGAAGGAAAACAACCCGGATCTAAGGAAGATAGAAGCCATAAAGAAATTACAACCCCCATGAACTAAGAAACAGTTACAATCACTATTAGGACTACTATCATTCTACAGGCATTTCATTTCCAACTATGCAGCCCTAGCAAAGCCTTTAAGAGAAATCACAAAAAGTAATTCAAACTTTAGCTGGAATGAAGATTGCCAACACAGTTTTGAACTTTTTAAAGAATACCTAGGACAACTTATTTTATCACATTTTATACTGGGAGCAGAGACAGAAGTGCATACTGATGCTTGTCAAGATGGTCTAGCTGCTGTGGACAATAGTAATAGAATATGCCAACTGCAGTACTAGTGATAGCAAATGTTTATTGCACTCAACAGAACTGGAAGCTTTAGCCATGTACTGGGCAGTATGTGAGAAATTTAGACACTATCTGGCAAATAGAAAATTTACTATATACACTGACAATTGGGTGGTAAGCTGTCTACAAAGTAAACGAAGACTGGGAAGAAAACTGGCTAGAATTACAGGAGTATGATTATGAAATAAAACAAAACTGGGAAGAGTAATATACTACCTGACTTCTTATCACAGTATCCCCTTCTGGTAAGTTTATTTATGTTTGCTGATAAATTTCAACACATATCGACAGAAATGGAGAAACACCAAACATCACAACCTTTCTGAAACTCGAATAACATGCAATGTTGAATATTTAACTCTTCTGATTTTTGACTTGATGTTTCAAACAGGGATATTATAAAAAGTGAAATTGATCTGTAAAACAAAAGAAAAGAAGTCACTTTTGCTTGCAAAAATATCTTGCACAGCTTTGGCATGCGCAATCAACTGATTAGTATTAAACAAATGTTGGTGTGTGCAAATATGACATTATTTTCTGGTCCTCCTGATAAAACAAAAAAATAATGAAAAGTAGAAATGATGTATATTTGAACTCTGAAATAAAAGTGCAGTAATCTCCAAAGGTATGTCATATATCATTTCAAAACTGGAAACATTATATGAAATGACATAAATTGAGTCAGATTTTCTCATAATTGTAATGTTAAAATAGAGTGATTAATTTCAGACAGAAAATTGTGACCAAGAAAATCAGATATATTTATTCTGTACTTATGAAAGATTTACAAAAAATATGAAATCTGATAAATTACAGTTTAATGAAGAAATGGCATCTCTCTTGCACTATAGGTTGATCATCTGGATAATTGCTAAGATCCAATAATGAAAATTATAATGAACAAATCCTTAATCATTAAGTAAATTATCTGGATTGGCCATATGGAAACAATTATGTTTTCTACTCTGAAAAGTCTGGGTTCAGTTCTCAAGTTCTACCCTTTGGAAAATTTATTCATGATCTCTGAGCCTGGCCTGTCAATCCTTGTCCTCCACAATCCAGCTAAATCTTCTACAGAGGTGAGCAGCCTGTGGAAGGGTTTGCTTTACTCCACTTCTTAATACTCTATACGAGTGAAAAATGCCAATGTCTGTTAATAAAAAGTGCTTAAGGTAAATCAAGTGTTGAATTTTGCAGGATAAATTATTTTCCTAAAACAAACATGCATCCTCATTATTGCTTGCTTTGTTATGTTGTTTATTGCTTGTTCAAATTAAAATTCTCAAGAATTTCTATGCAGTTCCAATCTCCTCAATCAATTTTGAAATATTCATGATCTCATCTTTTGCTTAGATTAAATTCAAATTCTTCAAACATGCTTTGCCTCCATATTTCAGTAAGATCATTGAATTTGAGATCCTCATTATGGGAGTTCAGTACCTCAAAAACATTTTCATATATAATGCCTAAATCAAGTTTGTTACCATATGAGGTTCTTGTTCCCTAGACAACAGAAGCATATATAATAAACTTGATTTGGAAAGCAATGGAGTCAACTTTTGAAATTGTAGCTGAACACTGAATAAGTTGTGAAGAAAAAGCAGACTGTCTTCCAGATATCTTTTATTTTTTATCAGCAGCTTCTGTTCATAAATCCCCTATAATCTTTGGTTGTATAGGATATTGGAGTCTTTCCTAAAGTCATTCAATATGTTTTTCTTATTAAATTTTACACCATTTTCATCTTACTGGATACTAAGGATCAAAACATTTCAATGCCACTCATATCTGTGATAAGGGCCTTCCTTTCTTGTTTTATGTTGCTTATCTGTTGTAACTAATTAAATGATGGGGATATTCCAGATCACCAAAGGCCACTTATAACTATAGTGAGTTCACAGTGAGATGAAGAATTGGTTCAAAGATTTGAGTTAAATCCTTCTTGGTGGAACCTGGAATTGAACTGAAATTCTCAAGGATGAAGTGCAACATAGTTCCATGCAATCAACTTGTATTTTGCTCTAAATTGGTGAAGGTGATTTGAATTTTCACTGATAGGCTAGACTTGAATTGAGATACTAGATTGATGGACAGAATTGTGTAGTATTTGGAGGCAAGGCAACTTATATTAGAAATGCAAATTATTCTTAGTTTACATACCAATTTATTGATAACATAATTAGCAATGT
Source organism: Olivierus martensii (assembly GCA_000484575.1). Lineage (NCBI taxonomy): Eukaryota > Metazoa > Arthropoda > Arachnida > Scorpiones > Buthidae > Olivierus > Olivierus martensii. The sequence continues at coordinate 13,083 of AYEL01056281.1, forward strand.
AATAGAATGTTGAAATTAATTGCTTACTTTGATTAATAAATTGGATCTGAGGCAATGAAGTAAGTGTGGGATAGTGTAAATTGGATTGAATTCTTGTAATTTATGACAATGTCTTCTACTGGAAGTCTACCATCTTACTTACATTTTTTAACACAACTGAGCACTATGTAGATTTGTGATGTATTTTCTATTTAACAATTTCAGTTTATCAAACACAGTATTTTAAAATAATATGTTGATATTTATAAAAACAATTTCTTTTTTTAAACAAATTACAGTACAAAGAAAATATTTTATTTTCTTGGATATATGTATAATGCAGTTTGTATGTAATAAAAAAAATGCTCTTATTTATATAATAGTTATTTTTTATTGCTTTTAATATACACTATATACAAAAATAAATAAAATACAGTAGGTCGTTGATTTATGCCATTTCAGAAATATGCAGATATATAAATGTATTTATTTTTAAACTTTTTATAAAGCAAACTTCAAGGGAAATATCCATATAGTATCTAAACTGCTAAATTAATCTCTTGATATTTTTAACAGAAATTTTAATAATTTGAAAGCAAATTAATAAAATTTTGATAATTAATTGATATAGTTGACTCATGATAGTTAATGGATATATACTATAATAAGAAACCAAGACCTGAAAATAACATGAATTATTATTTTAATTTTCTTTACCAAATCTTGAGAGAAAATTTATATGAGAAAGAATATTTTATGAATATGATAATTACTCAGATAATTTATAAAATTGTACATTCGAATAGGAATTTATGCAACATAATTTAAGAATAAATATGAGATTATTTGTATGCTTAATGCTACAATAAAAACAAATATGGCAAGAATAAAGAATTACTGTACTTATATACAATGGAATATATATTACTGCAAAATTTGGATTTTTAATTTGATATACTTTTGATTGCAAAGCATGTTAAATGTAATAAAGAAATGAATTTAGGATATAAATTTTTAGATATTGCAAATACAATATTAAATTATTATTAATATTGTATTTCATGTAGTTTGTAAGCTTATATCCAATTAAGATAAAATTACTTAATTTTTTCTTTAGAGTTGAGTTTGCTCCACAGTTGCATCAGTTTGTGCTTTTATAATTTTGTCTCAATGAAAAAAATGTCAGATCATCAGTGTTGGGAAAATTGGTATTTGACTGTAATAGTCTGTTAAACTGTTACTTTAGCTTCTCTCTGATAAACAAATGAATTAAACTGGAAAAAATACAAAATATAGTACAAAAATTAATATTAAAATGTTTTATTTATAATAATGAATTTTTATTTGAATACAATATTTTATTGTAATAATTCAAATTAATCTTGTTAAAAACAAATCTTAAAAAATATTGATAAGAAAATTTATAATTTAAGTATATTAATACTTTTATTAAAACAAAATACACCTATCCCTCGATTTGCACGGCACTCAATTTACATGGTTTCGCTTTTACACGGTTTTTAAATGAAATATATATGAGTTTTAATAATTATTTAAATTAATCATTTGGTGATTAAGATAAAATTGGAATATGTATTTAAAATTGTTTAAAGATACACCTATCCCTCGATTTGCACAGCACTCCAATTTTCACGGTTTCGCTTTTACATGGTTTTTAAATAAAAACAAAAAAAATTTTTTTTTGGGTGTTATTTCAATTGTTTTGCATTATGCTATTTATAAATTAGAAAGTATGATATTGTCACATTTTGTGGGTTTACAAGTTCGCAGAGATTAATAAAGAGTGAATACATCTATATTTCGTATAGACTAATTTATTTACACACAAAATAATCTTGTTTCACTATAACTAAATTCAATACAAAATCCGATTGTATTGCCCAATTTATTCACACAAAACAAAATAATCTTGTTGTTTCACTATAACTAAATTCGATACAAAATCTGATAGATTAGTGTTGTATGAGATAATTATGTCTTTAATTCAGAATAACTAACAGTTCTTAATCCACTTTCGCTTTCACAATTTATCGCTCACTATCAAGTTTTACTGTCCAAGTCTCGCAGTTCAACAAAACTCAACTTACGCTTGCAGCTTGCCTATTTATGTTTGAATGCTTTTATTGTTTTTAATCTGTCTTTAATTCAGAATAAATCACAGTTCTTCTTAGTCCACTTTCACTTTCACAATTTATCTCTCACTATTAACTTTTACTGTCCAAGTCTCACAGTTCAACTAAACTCAACTCATGCTTGCAGCTTGCTTATTTATATTTGAATGCTTTTATTGTTTTTATTTGTACAAAATATTGTTAATTTGTTTATTTTTTTTTTGTATCAAATTCGATATTAATTAATGTTTATGTTTTCATTTTCAAAAATAAATTGAAAAAGTATAAGCATTAAATTAATGAAACAATTAATGAACCAATCCCCTTTTTTCCTCATTTTACACAGTTATAAAGAACATATCCTCGACTTTTCATTATCTTCTATAGATTGATTTACACGGTTTACAGTTTAATTGAACATATCCTTCTATTAGAAGTTATAAAGAACATATCCTCGACTTTTCTTTATCTTCTTTAGATCGATTGGTTTACAGTTTAATTGAACATATTTATTTTGTATGAATTCTGCATCTTTACAATTTAATTGAACATATCCTTCTATTTTGTATGAATTCTGCATCTCGTTTTACATGGTTTCAACATATCCTTCTATTTTGTATGAATTCTGTGTCTCGTTTTACACGGGTTAGATCGATTTACACGGTTTACAGTTTAATTGAACATATTCTTCTATTGAACATATCTAATCCTGCGTCTCGTTTTACACGGTTTCGGTTTGCACAATTTTTCCAGGAACGTATCTACCATGTAAATCGAGGGCTGAGTGTATATACTAGTTAGTTTGTTAGTGGTTTTCCAATTTTCAATATTGAAATTTGAAGTGATAATTTATATCATATGAATATATATACTAGTTAGTTAGTTAGTGGTTTTCCAATTTTCAATATTGAAATTTGAAGTGATAATTTATATCATATGAATTGACCTTAATTCTATAGAGCATATATGGGATGCTCTCAGTAGAACTGTAGTTGCTTGCCAACAACCTCCCAGCACTTCAAGAACTGACAGCTGTTCTTGAAGAAGAGTAATAATTTATTGCCTTCAGAACAACTTAATCATCTTATCTAAGGCATGAACCATTGATGTCAAACATGCATTCATGCCTCAGGAGGACATATATTCTATATTAAACCATTATTTTATATTGTTTGTGTGCATCCCATCATGAGTCATTGTAGGAAACATCTTTAATCACTTTTTCTCTTGTTACTAATGCAAGTATTGATTTCTTGTTGTTTTTTTTGAGAGTATTGTTCACATGATACCTGTCTGCATTTTGAAGTAAATTGATTTATCACTTTGCCAGTTTTATCCAATTTTCATACCTTTGCTTAACTTTTGGAGGGCAGTGTATTTATTTCTTGTATTATAAATGCCTATATATGTTCAAAAATTAAAAATAGGAGCAACAGGAAAGGGGGCTTTCCTGTTGCTCCTATTACTAACCTAGCCCTATAACCATCAATTAATCTATTGTGAATCCCTAACAGGATCATCCCATAAGAAGTACTTCCAATGGGAGAGATGCTGAGCTGCAAATCAGTCCCTGATAGACTGCCCAAATGCATCAAGTTTAATGCTCAGGGCAAGTTTCAATCCAATAAAGAGACAAGAAGTCCCTTGACCACATCATCTGCAACCTCATTATTCTCAATCCTTTTGTGATCTGACACCCAAACAAGTTGAACCCTGTTCCTGGAAAGCATTTCCATAATAAGATGATGACATTCCCACATAAGGTTTGAAATAAAGTGGGAGCTATTAAGTTCTTTTAATGCAACTTAATTATCTGATTGGATATAAATATGTTTATTAACATATTCCTGTCAAGATTGATTTTAACACATGCAGAAATAGCATATATTTCTATCTGAAAGACCATGCAAACTTTCTAAGGGAAAAATAATGTAACATCCCCATTCTCTTGCAGCAAACCCCTCCCCCTACACCAGTAGAGGTTTTGGAACCATCTGTATACCAGACCAATCCACCCTTAATACTTTGCTCAAATCCCCTCCACACTAGGAAAAACAATAGTGAAAGGTCTGAAAAAACTGAATCTGGTACTATGTGATCCTTAACCATCTCATGATTGCAATTAAATGTCTTGTCTCATTCAAAAGAAGAATGCTTTACTTTATGAGTCAAAAAAATTTTTCCATAACAATGGAGCATATTATAATAACCCTTCCATACACTAGTCTCAATACACAAATGCAAGGGGGAAATACCCAAGAGTATTTCAAGAGCAACAGTAAGAGCAGTTCTCATATCTTCTGTCATCTTCAGACAAACTATTCTTTGAATTTTCTCAAGTTTGGTCCTGTAGGTCTTTAATAAGAGCTTTCCCCCACCAAAATGATGATGATATAAGTAATAATCAGTCTTACAACCATATGTATATCTAATACAATAATCTTGGTTTCATCTCCATGTCTTCCCAAAAGCCTTCATAACAACAAAATCTGTATAAGGTTTCAAGTTAGTCCCTTGTCTAATATAACACCAAAATATTTGAATTCATAGAGAAATATAATCTTTTGTCAAAAGAAGATGGTTCAGAATCCCATCAGCTGCTTTCTTTGTATTAAAAGGTACAGTTACAATCTTTGTGGCTTATCACATCATTTTGACACTGTAACAAGAAATGTCTGAAGCACCTCATATACATTCCTGGATAGCACTACCACAATGATGGCTATGTCATCAGTATATCCAACAGTGAAAAACTCTTCCCATTGAATATAGTTATAAGATCAGTCACTGCAATATAGAAGGCAAGATCACTCACAGAAGGAGAGAGAGAGTACTCCCTCTTGCACATAATCCCTCCTATGAATAACTTAATTTCCTTCTTATATAGTGTACTAATAAACAACTTGTGTTTCAGCATAAAACCAATCCAATGAACAATTGTTCTATAATCTGCTTGCTGCAAGGATAAATTGCTCAAAAGAAGAAGAACTGAAAATTCTTTGGATATCAAATAATGCTCCTAAGGCAATTTTCTTGTATCGAATAGCTTTTTCAATGAATGACAACCTCATGAACAGCATTTTCAGTCAATTATTTTTTAATAGGCAAATTGACTGTGATGTAAAGGAGACTTTATTTATTAATCATCAATGAATGTTGATGTCCTATAATGCGAGGATTGTCATGGAAGTGGAACAAAAAAATGTTAAAAAAAAATCTATCCTGAGTTATGTAGTGCAGCTATCATGGAGCTGTTTTTTTTTTTTTTTTTATTTATTGTTAAGTTCAGTCAAAGGAAAGTTGAACCCTTTTTTTTTTTTTTTTTTTTTTTTTGCATTTATTGAGTGAAAATACATCCTCCTGATGATGGGTCTTAAGTTTCCCGATCCCCAAAATTTCTCTTTAAATTCCATTCTAAAGATAGAAAATGTGAAGGAATTGTATTTGTAGAATTTAGATTATTTTTCATTAAATCTTATCAATTCTGCTTTCTATTCTATTATATTTTAATAATCTTATTCGAATAAACAGTGCCAAATTTCCCATAAAAAATTTCAAGAAAATTCGTTTTTCTGTTCTTTTCTTGTTTGTTTTTATTTTGCATTAAAATTTGTATATGAAATCTTTACTTTTTTTAAATTTTATATTTTTTTATTCTAATGTTTATTATAAATAAAGTTTTGTAAATTATTAATAAGTGTTACTTTATATGCGGCCCGCAAAAAAATTTTAAAATTTAAATTGGCCCGTTGATTAAAAAGGTTGCTCACCCCCTGGTGTAAAACAATCCAGAATTGAACTTAAATCCCCAAGGTGGTAAGTGACTGCTTTACAACATTATTAATAAAACAAAAAAAGTGTTTCTAGCCAATATGCTATGAATCATTCAAATACCATAGCTTAAAAAACTGCTTAAATGCAATACACTTACTTACAAATTAGCACTATTTGCAGTTGAGTACCCAATAAATGAATGTTAGCTGTTAATGTTCCAGAATTCTAGTTGGATTCAAGAGCCTGAAGAGGGTATAAAGTATACCGAAAACGTTTGCTCATAGTTCTTATATTGGGTACTCAGCTGCAAGTAGTGCTGATTTGTAAGTAAGAAACATTCAAATTCAGAATATCATAAAAGCTGTTATAAGATTGGAAAATCATAAGTCAAAAGATTGTAAGTTGATGATTACTTATATATAAAATCAGATAGAATTGTTTTGTATTCGAGCAAATTTTTTAATATCAAATTAAACATGGATCAATAAATTTTCTGATTTGCATAAGCAATAAACTAGAAATTGATTTATAATTGAGTAGATACAATATATAAACACAAGTAGTCCTTAACTTACTATAATTTGTTGTAAATATCCAAAATTTATAGATTATCCATTACCAATATTTATTATTAGACTCCTTTTTATCATAATAAACTTAACAAACACAAAAATACAAGAACCAAACATAAAAAGGATGCTTTTTGTGTATCAGACCATTGATCAGACACTCAAACCCTTTGTCAATTGCATTAATCAACCATATTATTTATCAATGACATCGCTGTCATAAGTATGAATGGTTATATGTCAAGGATTATCTGTATATTGTAAACTAAACTTTTTACTTATTTTGATTGAATATTTCAGCATTTTTAAAAATTTTGATATACAGTTACAGTATATAAAATTATGCTTTTTTATTTAATTTTGTAAAAATTTTTTATCACTTATATTTTACTTGATTCACATAATGAATATAATATGTTTTTTACTGCCTTAGAAAAATTAAGAATAATATTTATGATTTATATACAGTATATAATGTATTTATTAGTATTGTTTGATGAATATATACAAAAACAAGAAATATTTAATAATAAAAATATTGAATATTATGATGATATCAAAATAGTCGTTATATCATATAATCAAATAACTAAATTTCTTTGATTCTAAAACATGTTATTTACTTAAGAATACTTTTTGACGAGGATTCTATATGCAATAGAGAGAATATAATTGAGGACCTGGTCCAAACATACATTTATTAATAATATGTGTTTTAGGGTAGTAGCCCAAAGTGTGGTGCATGCACCTCTTAAGATGCTTAAGTAATTTTTAGTGGTATATGCTTTTTGTTTGTCACATTACATATCTGTTCTATAGGGTGTGTGCTATTATTATTTACTGATAAAAGAATCCATGCTATTTTTCTTTACTGATAAAGAGGTATACAATTAAACAAATTTGGGAACTATTATTTTTGTGTGATAAAACTAGTTATTTTATTTTATTAAATATTGTTACTTAATTTTATTACTGTTCACTTAAAATAAATACATTTCCATATTGTTGAATGTTTAAATTGCATAAACATTCAATTAGTAATGAATATAATATATTTAGGATTAGATATAATCTTATTTTTACTCTATGGGAATACAGTAAAACTGAAACTAATACACTGCCTGAATATTATAAGAGAAACTCCTGAATGTGTTCGATAATCGGTATTTATTAAGTGTTCTAACATTTTTGTACAGCTGAAGAGGATTTTGTTATTAAAAAATCGAAAGCGCTACTATTTTTTAAATTGAAGATCTAAGTTGTGTTTTTTCTTGACCCTGCCTTAGTGCTAAGGAGTTTCTCTTATTCTATGGCAGCGGTGGCGAACCTACGGCACGCGTGCCAGGAATGGCACGCAGAACAATTTTGCTGGTTTCAAATCTTATTCATAATTATTTAAATGTAAGAAATTAAATTAGAAAAAATTGTCAAGCATATTTATACGTTCTGGCTCAAAAAAGTCTAAATACAGTAAATCGGAAAATTGATACACTGCCTGAATATTATAAGAGAAACTCCTTAGCACTAAGGCAGGGTTAAGAAACAACACAACTTAGATCTTCAATTTAAAAAGTAGTAGTGCTTTCGATTTTTTAATAACAAAATTTAAATTTTTGTACAGCTGAAGAGGATTTTGTTATTAAAAAATCGAAAGCGCTACTATTTTTTACATTTTTGTACAGCTGAAGAGGATTTTATTAAAAAATCGAAAGCGCTACTATTTTTTAAATTGAAGATCTAAGTTGTGTTCTTTCTTGATCCTGCCTTAGTGCTAAGGAGTTTCTCTCTCAAAAAAGTCTGCATAATATCAAAAATCAATAAGAAAACTAACTAAATAATGTTAATTATTAATACACTGCCTCTCAGAAGTTAAGCACAGAATGCAAATTTGAAGATACCTACAATCAATGGGTATTTTTCTCTGAAATTGTGTGACATTGCATCAGAAATACAAATATTAAAAAGTTTACAATATAATGATTAAGCTAGTCTAAAAAATGCAAATGAAGGAGTTGGATAAAAAGAATGTTTTCCCTTAGTTACTACTGTAACTAAGAACAATTCAAAGAAAATCAGAGATAGACATTTTCACTATTATGTTGCTGAGAAGACATACAATATGATGGCAAGCTCTTGGCAAACTATAGGCTGTCCAATCCATCATGGAAGTGGCACATTCCATTGCCATTAATCATTCTGTAATCTTAGTTATAAATACAGTTCCAGAGTACAGAGACAGTCATCAGAAGACCTGTTTTAGACTGTCCTAGAGTGACAACACTTTCTGATAATCACTACTTGTATTTACTGACAAGATGTAAATGTCAAGCAACAGCATCTGTTCTATGGGCTATCTGTTCTACTCACGTCTTATTGCAGCCATAGAAGGCCTGTATCAACAAGTACTGTCTATCAAAGACTTCATAGTCAAATTTTTGTAAGACAAAAGGGAAAACATTTTCAAAAAAAAATATTGTGTTTTTGTAATGACTTTAATAATTTTCATTGTTTTAGCATGATTCTCAGAACAACAAATCAATTTCAACAGAAGCTTCAAAATTGTTTTCAAATGAAGGAAATGCATATTCTTATGATCAGAGTAGTAAAGAAATTCCAATTCTGAAAGAAAAAATTAGAGATATAATTGATAAGAAATTAGATTTGTCTGAGAATTCAAGTAAATCTTATGAAAATCAGGTAAAAATTAATAATTTTTAATAAATTTTAAAGAATTCTTTAATAATAATAAATGTTGTTATTTATTAGAAAAAGTTATCTTTAGAGGAAATGCGATTGCAGTTATCAAAATGTAGTAAATTAATTGATGTTCAAAAATGCCTTCTTTCAAATTATTCACCAAAGAAACTACAAAATGATGATGGGGATTTACTGAAAGATAAAACAAGGTATTAAATAAAATTTAATATATTATATTAATTGATATCAGTTTGAAATGCTGTCTCATTTTTTTAAAGTAATAAAGATATAATTCCAATAATAAAGACTCCAAGAAAAAATGAAACATGTTTATCAAGAGCTGATAAATTGAATTTATTAAAGAAAACAGCATCAAAAATAAAACTTCAGACAACTAAATTGAAAGAAACGCAAAGCAAAATTTCCAACACTCCAGAAACAGGGTATGTTACTTTATATCTTTTAATGTTTAAATCATAAAAATACAAAAATTTATTTCTAATTTAATATAGTAAGACCCCACTTAACACTGTTTCAATATAATGCAGTTTTTTTTAATTCTATATTTTTTATTGATTCATTTTGGCACAGTTTTTCAAACTATTATACTCACATAAATCCAAAATCTCACTAATTTTTTGCTTTGATACTCCTATGCCATCTTGCAATATATTTGATATCAGTTCAGTACAGTACATATGAAAGTCTGCTGCAGTCGCAGTTCACATTTATATCGTTCATCAACATTATTTTACAGTTAAAATTTCATCAACATTATTTTACAGTTGCAGTCGCAGTTCACATTTATATTGTTCATCAACATTATTTTACAATTAAAGTTACAGTATGGAAATTATGGATCAGTTTATACAAAATGATCCAAATTTTGATAGTGTAAAGGCAAGACGAAATGTCATGGATGCGATGTCTGGCTATCGACAGTTGGTTGCTGAATGAAAAAGGTAAACGATTTTTCGTTAGATGATTCTTAACAGAAAAACAAAAAGTATCAAATGAGGAAGAACCTTCCTCGTCACAAACAAATTATTTACTTGAACATTTTTGATTTTCATGAGTGATTTATGAATACAAATCGATATCAGCAATAAAAATGTCTATAATTAATGTAATACAATTAGTAATAATATATGTTATAAAATAAAAAAGGTACGTATTTTTATTTACTGTCCCGTTTCACCTATTCCCATTATTTACATGTTATAAGATGGCCTCATTTAATGCTGTTTCATTTAGTGCTTGGTTTCTTTGGAACATATCCCGTGTTAAACAAGGTCTTACTGTATATAAATTATCGATATGTTTATCATTTTCTTTTTTTAAGTTTACCTATCTATGTTGAGCTTGATTAAACATACAAGATAAGATGCTTATTATTGTGAGGATCAGATGATCCTCCATATTCCCTTGAGAGATAAATGTTATGTCTAAATGGACACAATTGACTGAAAACATCAAATATTTAAAACTTAATCATCAGATCAAAATACTTACTACCACCACATCTTGCATAATAACTTTTATTGTGTTAGTTCTGATTAGCATATATACAACAAATCATACTACCTTACCAACAATATCCATATTTATATCATTCTATTTTACATAATTATATCACCTGATAACAATTTTATATGCTAATATTTTATTTCAAAATCCACTTAATTTATATTTTATAACTAATTAATTAATTCTTTACATTTTGTTAAATAATTTTTTCTTCTCTTTCTTTTTTTCCTTTTCATTTCTTTATATACCAAGACACAATCTCATCCTCTTTCACAATAATCTGAATAACTATAGAATATAAAAATATATATATATATACAATATATATATATACATATATATATACATATATATATACAGTCTGAGTTTCTTTTATCTTGAGACAACGAAATATCTTATTGGATCTCATTATTTCGGAAAAAGTTGTAGACAAAAGTTGTTGGGTTTTGAAGGGGCAATCAATTGGTGACCTTAAATCTGACCTTGACCTTGACCTTCAATGTCATTTGAGGGTCATGTCAGTTTTTTTAAATGGGAAGACCTACTTTTGACCCCAGCAATGGAAAGAGCAGAAAATTTCACAATCGGATATACCCTTGACCTTAAGGTTTAGGTCAAAGATCAAGATTATTTGCAGGTCAAAAGATTTTTCCAATGGGAAACCATAATTTTTATCACATTTTTTAATGACCTTATTACTTTGACCTTTAAAAGCATTCACTACTTTTAGCACTACCCAGGAGTAATAACATGGATGTAATAGTTTTCTGCTCCCTTTGGG
>AYEL01056282.1:0-49268 GCA_000484575.1 Olivierus martensii
GTTTAAACAACTGATTTGTCTACTAATGAAATGGTTTTGCCTCCAGAAATGAGTGGCGGTTGGCGATTAGTGAGGTAGCGGTTTATAGAGGGAATTTCATATTTTAATATAATGGAGGAAATTTGTAATTGGCTTTCGTCAGGCAAATAAAGAGGGTGGCGGTTTATAGAGGGGCAGCTTAAAGAGGTTTGACTGTATAATATATATTTCTAATTATTTTTAAATATTGAAATGGTGGTGATAAAATTTTTTTCTAATGCATTTGCTTATACATCATGCAAGAACTTTGATTTTTAAATAGAAAGATATAATTATTTTGGGTAATCTAATTTTACTTACATTTTTATGATAATTTCATATTGTCACATTTTTGCTACAGTTGATATTTTCAGAATTATTCATAAATAAAGCAATAAAGCATATTTAAAATATAGGCAGTTTTCAGTTTGAGTTCCTGGTGTAAGAATTCCGGATTTAAGAGTTTTTTTTCAAATATGAAGAATCAAAAATATTGAAAATATTATATTAATTGCAATAAATAAATTCTAAACATTCATAAAGAGGCATTTAAATTCACATACATAGCTATGCAAACAATATGAATGGTTTTGTAGCAGAAACTTTGTCATCTGTTTTGAAATCAGAAAATTCAAAATGGTGGACAAGAAGTAAAAGTAGCACATTCTATGGTTTTCTTGGCATAATATGATAAATAATTTCTATTCCAGATTTTGCTTAAGATATTAGTTCATCTTCATTAAAGCTCATCTACTTATCTGCCAACAATAATGACAAATAAAAATTATTTAACATTTACAGGTGGCCAACCTGCAAGCTGTGGCCACCTTAACCCTTATAACTCTGAAGTCACGTACGTACTTGACTGGCTGTTTTAGGTCTGGTACTCTGTAGTCACGTATGCTTTACCAGAATCTAATTTCCTTATTTTTAGTTATATTTTTAAAAATAATTTTTAAAATATCAATTTTTATCATGTATTCATTCCTTTATCATAATAACCAAAATTTTGCTAAAATGTGAATTTTTAAATAAATTTTTTAAATAATCCTTTATACCAATTTAATCGGAATATCTAATAAAGCATCAACTTTAGACCGCCAAAACTATAAGAATCTCTTGTCCAAATTTATCCGAGTTGTTGTATCATGTTCCACGTCTGCTTCTTAGTTTATATTTATTTTATTTTTCAGATATGTTGATCCAATAAATTATAATTTAGGAAAGTTTGGCTCCTTGAAAATAATATGATTTTAGTGTTTTTTCACACAAAAAATTCGATAAATTAATTTTATTTAAAAATTTATAAATCTTAATTTATCAGAGAAACAAAGCAACCAGTCCCATGCTTGACGATCGACATGGAAATCGGTGTTCTAGATTATGGTGGGAAATACTCAGCTGATTATGACATCACCTTGTCATCTGTTTACATTAGTTATATTTTAAAATATAACAAAAAAATTTAAATAATAAAGTAATTTTTGAGTTATATCTAGTCGAAACAAGTAATTAGTTGACCAGGGGTGTATAATTATTGTCAAAAAGCGTACATCCAAGGTCAACTACATGACCGTAGACTATGGGCTAGTTACATTATGTTAACAAAGGGGAGAGCTATGACAACCTATCTCCTATGTTTGAAAATGCTAATATTATATTTTTAATTATTTTTTGAAAAAGTAATGACTTAGAATGCCTAAATACAGAGAAATAATTCACCATCTGCCATTTTTAAAAGGCACTGAGACAAATCTTGAGTAAAAAAAACCTGTAAAAAGCGATAATTTATCAAAAATCAGTGCTAAATTTGGCATACAGATGGCACTGTGATTGCTATGTATACAAATTACAGCAATATTTATTAACAAAAATAAATTTTCGAAAAAGTCAACATTCTTATATATACTAATACTTTTTATAAAATAAAAAGTATTTATCATACATTATTTTAAGAAAATAAGAAGAAAAATGGCTAATAAATAATTATTTTAATTATTTGTGTATTACAATACCATATTTCATCTGCCAGGAGGGAGAGTACAATTGTATGTTTACACGTGGTATCAGATTAAGCTTAGCAGTATCAAATTACAATGTAAATAGTCTTCATTATTGTCTTCGTTAGTTAGAAAAATTTTTTAGAATTATGAAGTATTTGGTATTATTAGATGTCAGAATAGCATCAAGAATGTAAGTATATAAATATTTTTTTTTATCCGATGCTGAAATCATGAATAATTTGAAAAAATTATATAATGTTTACATATGCTAATTAGACCTAATTACTTTCATATTTTTTTCTCTTATTCTTTTGATTTTTTATCAAAAACTAAAGAAGGATATCAGAGTATAGTATATTGCTGACAAAATCCAATTTTTTCATGCCAAAAAATTAAAATGCAAAAAAGTTATGGCAAAAAAACAAAACATCATATTTTTTAAAACAATTGCACTATAGATTTGGATGGTCTGAAAAATTTTTTTCAGGAGGGATAAGGGTTAATATCTGCCCAAGTATATTGTGGGATTTTTAAACTGTTTAAAATGGCCATCTGTGTTCCATGGCCATGACCAGTGATATTTAATTTTGCCACCTTGTGTGCAACATTTACTAGATGACCAGCAAATCGTAATTTGATCAGAAATGCCAGATGGGCTCTAGATCATCTATCAGCTGAGCATTCTAAAGCGAAAAAATCCCAAAAACAGACATTAATTAGTAATTTCTTTCCTTATATTTAATTAACAATGTGAAACTTTGTTATAAACTTTGTATTTTAAACTTTGATGTTTAATAAAGAAATTTTTAGCTATGTCTGGTGGCCAACCTGTGCTTGACGGCCACAATCTCAGCTGCCAAAAGCTGGTCACCTAGCACAGGTTTTTCTGTATATGATATAAATAATTTATTATAAGAATTGGCTTGATTTTAAAGGCTATATTTTCATTTATTTAGATAAACAAATCATTGTTTAATCATATAATATTGATTTTGTTGGCCTTTATTTAATTTTATTGTAGTAAAATTGCATTGCTGACATTATAGCTGTGGAAAATTGATTCTTAGTTTAAGAGTTCTTACTTAATGAGCTTATTCCAGAAATGAATTAGCTTGCAAAAGTGGAAAATACCTATATATTATAGCTAATATACACAAATACAAAGATAAAATAATAAAACTAATAAAACTGCTTTACTTCTATTCACTAAGTTTAAAATAACAGCACATTAAGCAGTGGAAAAACGTCGTAGTTTATTGTAGAACAAGAACAAAAACGTTTTCGATATCATCAATATCATCATCAGTTTCATTGAATGGAATGATATGCATTCCATTCAATGCAACTGATGATGATATTGATGATATCGAAAACGTTTTTGTTCTTGTTCTACAATAAACTACGATGTTTTTCCACTGCTTAATGTGCTTTATTTTAAACTTAGTCTAATATACACATTTTTGTGGATCAAGCAGTTTTTCTTAAAAGTATAGGAGAGTAAAAATCTGCAAAATATGTATCAGGTGTGTAAATATGAAACCGGAATTTTCCAATAAATGACGCCACCTGTCAATGTACCTTTCGTCAAACCGTGTTATCGGAGCCATTGTTTTCTTTTGACATCTGTCAACAACATCCAATTCATAACCATACTAGTTTCATACAATAACGCATGTTTTTTACGTGTTAAAAATGTCAACTTTTTGTGCCTAATGTTACAATTTGCTGACATCATTGATTTTTTGTGTTACATTCGAGAAAACTGCTTCAAAATCACACTGAATGTTTGTCAAAGATTACAGTGAGCATGCTCTTGAAATCACAATGCTATGAGTGGTTTAAAAAATTCAAAAGGGTGATTTTGACGTGAGAAACAAAGAACGTGAAAGACCACCAAAAAAGTTTGAAGACAGTGAATTGCAAGCATTGTTGGATGAGGATGATGCTCAAACGCAAAAACAACTCGTGGATCAATTGAATGTGTCACGAGAAGCAGTCTCCATATGTTTAAAAGCCATGGGAAAGATCCAAAAGCTGGAAAATGGGTTCTGCATGAACTGAATGAAAGACAACAGGAAAATCAAAAAACCACTTGCAAAATGCTGCTCGCCAGATACACAAGAAAGTCATTTCTCCATCAAATTATGACTTGCGATGAAAAATGGATCTATTTTGAGAATCCAAAGTGCAAAAAATCTTGTTGATCTAGGACAACCATTAACATCGACTGCAAGGCTAAATCGCTTCAGATGGAAGACAATGCTCTGTATTTGGTGGGATCAGAAGGGTGTGATTTATTTTGAGCTGCTAAAACCTGGTGAAACCATAAATACTAAATGCTACCAACAACAAATGATCAGTTTGAATCGAGCTTTGCATGAAAAACGACCAGAAAACGATAAAAGGCAACACAAAGTGATATTGCTTCATGATAATGCACCATCACACAAAGCAAAACCGGTCCAGGAAACGTTGGAAGCACTTAATTGGGAAATACTTTCACATGAGGCTTACTTGCCAGACTTGGTTCCGTCCGATTTTCACTTATTTGCATCGATGGGGCACGGACTTGCTGAGGAGCGCTTCACTTCCTACGAAAATGGCTTGATAACTGATTTGCCTCAAAAGAAGAACAGCTTTTTTGGCATGACATCCACACATTGTCAGAAAGATGGGAAAAACGTATAACTAATAATGGGCAATACTTTGAATAAAATACTCTTAACCATTATCATACGATGAATGTGTACTTTTTACTAAAAAATTCCGGTTTCATATTTACACATCTGATACAGTCAAACCTCTGTTTATGAACGCTTCAGATCATGAACAATTTTGTTTACGAATAAATTTTTCAAACACAAAGCATCTCAGATGACATACTGTGTATCAAGTTATGAACACATAAGCTGTCAACATAAGCATTTTCAATGATAATTCCATGTGTCACTTTAGAAACATTTTAAAACGTAGATAAAAACAAATCACACTGGACACTTTTTAGTGAGTCAGAGGCCTAATGGGTCTGAAGTAGAATCAAGTGGTGCCAAGAGACAGGAAAAAAAAGAAAAAGAATCCACTTCCAAACAATAACATTTCAATTCCTCAGTACTTTCCACTTTGTCAATTCTCTGCCATACAAGTACGATAAAACTAAATTATGTTTTCATCTATATTTGATCTACTTAGTGTTGTGTTTATCTTTTTTGTGATAGATTTAATGGTTTCCGTTGATTTTGTGTTAAGAACTTGTATGGAAAGTACTGTTGTAAAAGTTTAAATAAGCAATCATCTGGAGTCCAGAAATGGATTAATCCATTTTACATTAATTCTTATGGGGAAAATAGTTTCGGTTTACGAACATTTTGGTTTATGAATGACCTTCAGGAATGAATTAAGTTCATGAATCAAAGTTTGATTGTATATTATCAACACTTTCACTACACAAGATCATTTCATTATCTACAAGCAACATATTAATATTTATAAATTTATTGAAAATTTGCATTTTTTTTTCTTTTTCTTTAATAAATTATGATAATATTAATTTTTAAGATATCTTGCTGAAATTTTCAATATATTTTCCATTTATCTTACTTTTTCTGTAAAAATAATCGAAATTTTGGCCTGAGTAAAGAATTTAATTCTCTATACTTCATTTTCTTTTTATAATATCTTAATTTTCATTTTAATGAAAAATACTTAAATAATTTTAACAAAACATATTTGTTTTTGTATATTTATTTTCTCATTATATTTAGAAGAAATTTCCTTTTTTGTATAATATATTCATCATTCTATTGAATAGTGATATCTTCCATTTTCTTAACCAATAATCCTTCATTTTTTCTGATATGCTTCTGTATTGTCATTAATACTAATATTTAATAAATAGAATGAGAATGATGTTTAACATAAACAATACACAGCTATTCCTAGATTGCAATTGGGAAAAAACACTACACCCATCTCCATTTGCTTTCTAAGTTCTAGGTGTATTTTTATATCATTAAAATACTTTAATTCACGCAATAATAATGTAATGATGACTAATTACTATGAAATTAAATATATTTTTCATTTATTTTAATTTATAAACCATTTTTACAGTCACTCCTTTGTTCTAATATATATGCAATTGAAAACAACATTTGAAAGTAACAGTACTTCAAAGTCAAGTGATTTATGCCTACAGCATGATCAAAAGTTATAAATGCACAGAAATTTTGCAAACAATCATTAAGATATTTTTTAAATTTTATATTTTTTTTATATATGATGCAGTAATAAAAATAATAAGATATAAATTTTAAAACAAAATTTTTATGGAATTTTAAATAAAATTAAATAATTGAATATAACTCTAACAAAAGTGATTGAATAGGAACCATTGTTTGAAGTTTTCAATTATATGCATAAGAATTCTAATATTAATTAATATTACCTCCCTCACTAATCTGCATATTAATTAAAAAATTTTGGAGAAAAAATACAACAAAAATTCCCTAAATAACAGTAGATGGCCTTATTAAACTACAATAAATGTTCCAGATAAATTACAAATAAAAATAAACAAATTAGAATATTAAATTATGATACAGAATTATGTGCATATGTCATTGGATGAAATTAACATAAGAGCAGAATTCTTGCATCATGTTGGCAAAGTGTTTTAATTTATTTCAATTAAAATCCATGATGACAACTTTTTTTATGTTTATTCATTCTAATATTTATATTTAATTCTAAGTTATTGTTTCTTAAATATATGGGCTAATAAATTGCAATAATAATAGTAAAAAAATCAAATATTAGTATAATAATTATATTTTATTGATTAGTGTTACAATCAATATTATTATGTTTTTCTGTTAAAATATTTATAATATTTGATAAATTAGATATACAGTAAATCATTGATAATTTAGATTATGGTTTTGGTTAAACTTTTTAAAGAAGTGTTTTGATGGCTGTGTTTATCAAGCAGTTTTTCTTATTTCATATATATTTTTCCAAAATTCCTGTATTTAATTTAAGACCCTTTTTAAATATATATATATAAATCTAACATCATCTTATATAAATCTTGCATTATTGACTTATTGACAATTTACTATTATAACATTGTTTTGTACTGTTCCAGAAAATTTATTTTTTCTGTATTAATATGTAATACATATTTTTTATTTAGCCAAATACCTGCTTATCAGAAATATCATACTCTTGCAACTGTTTCAACTCCATCTCTAGTTCTTCCCTATAAATACAAGATTCTTGTGGACATATTTCATTGCACTGATATGGTAGTAAGTCTCTTACATAATAGACAAGAAACATGTACATTTTCCAAACTGAAAAATTCTGTACAAGAAATGACAAAAAAGTAAGCTGTATTTAATTTATATTTATAATACACACTTTATTGTATATATTTTTAAATACAGTAAGTCCTAATTTTTCAAGGTAATATAGAGCAAAGGTACCTCAGATAATTAAAAATTTGGATAACATAGAAAGATTGGCAAATTATTATTAAATAAACTGGATTTCAACATATTAAATTGATAATGTACACTTTATTTTCAGATTAGATGAAATTATTGAATATAATGACTTTTTATTGTATAATTTAAGAGTGAATTATCATCCATCTCTTACATTGACTTTTTTTTTAATTTTTGTAATAAAACAGTTATAAGTAAAATTAAAAGCATTTTTTGATTTGCAACTGTTTTATTATTAAAATTAAAAAAATCAACACAGATAATGCATGTTGGTTTTAAACCTTTGTCAATTAAGACTCTCTTGTAACAAGCAATTCATACAGTTTCTTCATTCATTTTGTTGTTAAAATTTTGATCCAGTCAAATTTTGATTTTTTTTTTCTGTGATTGGATCAAAATTCTATTGTTAATTATACAACCTCATTTAATAGTAGTAATAAAATTTTTTCTATGAAAATTATTGTTAATCAGTATTATTATTACTGGAATATTGTACACATAATCCTTTGTTTATGAAGATAATGGGAATTTTGAAAACTAATAAGTAAAAATTCATAAATCAAAAACTTAATTTCCTATTACAGTAGACTCTTGATTATCTTGATTGTAAGTTAACTAGGGTTAATCTGCAATCAAGATAAAAAAGATAATTGGGAATGTAGGGTAATAGCAAATTAAGTTTTTTTAGTACCGGTTTGCAGATTGAGGTTAATCTGCAAATTGAAAGCAATGTTTAATTATTGATATTTTATCTTATATTCACTATCTGAAAGATTTTAAAAATCCCCAGATTCATTTCTTTATTATATCATAAATAATTGGTAGTAAAAAATAAAAATCAAATTAAAATTATAAATATTATAATAATTTATTGCTACAAATAAAACAATTGTTTTCTTTTTTAATAAATAATAGGATGTAGATGTAGAAAGGAGGAAGCCTTCTCAGCCCTAGCACTGCGACCACCAATGGTCTATTGTGCACCCCCAACAAAATCATCCCAGAAGAAGTCCCATCTTGAACACACAAGCCAGTATCTTCCTCAATGGGACAGTAACAAGATCTTCTGGTGCAGGGAAATACAACCCAAAAAGATCATACCTAAGCCAAGAAACGGCCACACATTCACACAAAATGTGAAGAGGAGTTTCATCCTCTTCCTGACATCGTCAGTGTTGGCAAAAATATAGTGCTATTAGCAATCCCAATTAAATGAAGATGTCTACTAAAATGATAATGCCCTATAAGGAGCCCTGTAACAATCCTAACTTCATTTTTGTGCAGTGAGAGCAACTCTTTAGTTCTCTGAACAAAACAATCTGAAATGAGAGCTTTCACCTGTCTAAGACCAGGAGTAGAACTCCAGAAAATGAAATGCTGGGCTGTCAACCAGTTCCTGACTACCCGCCCAAATGCATCAGATCTGATGCCCAGGGCCGGCTCAGGTCCAAAAAAGGGGTGAGAAGCCCCTTCCTTGGCAAGCCCATCAGCAACCTCATTGCCCTAAATCTCCTTGTGCCACGGTACCCAAACAAGCTGAACCCTGTTCTTGGTAGCAGGGCTGGGGTGTCGATATCGGCAATAACTTTCTCATTGCTCTTAATTTATTAGTTTTAAATTTTAAAAATGTATTTAATAATTATTTTCTTTTTTGGTGAATAAATAATTATTTTTTCAGTAATAAATATTGAATAAATTTTGTGTGTGTTTACTGTCAGAGGTGTTGGTGTTGGCAAAAAAAAAAATTGTTTAGGTGTTGGTGTCAGGACATTTTCCTGCCAACACCCCAGCCCTGCTTGGTAGCCAGTTCCTCAATGAGAAGATGACATTCCCAAACAAGCTTAGAAACAAAGCGGGAACTTCAAATGCTTTAAGAGCAGCCTGACTATCAGATAGGATATAAATATGCTTACTTACATAGCCCCTATCAAGATTAATTCTAACACATGCGGAAATAGCAAAAATTTCTGCCTGAAAGACAATGGCAAACTGCCCGAGGGAATAGGAATAAAACATCCGTGTCCCCTTGCAGTAAACCCCTGCCCCAACACCAATAGTGGTTTTAGAACCATCCGTATACTAGACCAAACCACCTTTGATACTGCACCCAAATCATCCTCCCCAGCTCTCCAAACTGGGAAAAACAACAGTGAAGGGCCAGAAGAAGTTAAATTTAGGCACCAGATTTCCTTAATCCTTAATCATCCCCAGAATGTTACAGTGTAACCTATCCCATTCAAAAGATAGATGCTCCACTTTGTGGGTCCAAGAAATCCTCCCACAAGAATGGAGCCTATAATAATCCTCCCGGGCACTCGCCTCAACAAACAAATGCAAAGGAGAAATGTCCAAGAGGACCTTAAGAGCAGCAGTAGGAGCAGTCCCCATAGCCCAGTGATGCTCAAACAGGCAAACCTTTGAATCTTCCCAAGTTCGATCCTGCAGGTCTTAAGTAAAACTCTGCGCCACCAAATAATGGCAGCATAGGCAAAAATGGGTCTCACATCCATGGTATATATCCAATATAACAGCCCTGGTTTAAGTCCCCAAGTCTTACCAAAATGCCCTTACAAGCCAAAAGGGCCTTACAGGCCTTCCCAACAATAAACTCTACATAAGACTTCCAAGTCAATCCCTTGTCTAACATAACACCAAGGTATTTGACCTGGGTAGAAAATTGCAACCTTTTGCCAAAGAATGACAGTTCAACTAGCCCCATCAATTGTCTTCTTCGTGTAAAAGGTACAATGACAGTCTTAGCTGGATTAACAGCTAATCCAACCCTATTACACTAGTTAGACTGTATTGAGAGCTATCTGTAAGACCTCAGATACAGTCCTGGGAAATTTCCCCACTACAGTGATGGCTATATGCATCAGCATCAGCATACCGAACAGCGAGGAAACCCTTCCTATTGAGTAAAGTCAATAACTCATTCACCACAAGGCACCAAAGAAGGGAAGAAAGTACTCCTCCCTGCGGACAACCCTTGTCAGTGAGAATCTTAACTTCTTCATCATAGAGTTTACTGAAAACAACTCTATGCTTCAGCATAGAGCCAATCCAACGGATAATCGTTGAACAAACTCTGTCTGAAAGCAACAAGGCTAATTTTCTCAAAAGAAATAGTCAAAAGCCCTTGAATATCAAGAAATGCTCCTAGGGCTATTTCCTTGTACCCTATAGCCATCTCAATGAGCGACACAACCTCATGGAGAGAATTTTCAGTCGATTTGCCAGATTGATAGGCAAATTGACTATGACAGAGGGGGGATCTTTAACAAGGCCCCCCATCCCTAACAAATCTATCCACCAGCCTTTCCAATGTCTTCAACAAAAAGGACGTCAAGCTGATAGGACAATAAGAGTTAGCCTCGGTATAAGAATTACGCCCAGGCTTAGGTATAAAAGAAACTCTTATCTGTCTCCATCACCATGGAACATAGCCAAAAGCCAAACAGGCCTGAAAGACACAGCATAGAGGAGAGGCCAGGATATCAATGTCCTATTGCAAGAACACTGACAAAGTACCGTCCAGTCCCGCTGACTTGAAGGGCTTTGAAAACACTTACAGCCAATCTAATACCATCTAATATTAGACTGATTGATCACCCCCCTCACAAGGTGCCAATCCTATCTCTTGGGATGATAAACATGTCCATCGAGGTCGGACTGCACCTTCAAGCAGGATGAACCCTCAATCAAAGTAGACCCAGGAAAGTTTACCCTAAATAGTTCCTTTAAGGAATCCTTGCAAGTACTAGTCATACTGCCATCTGGCTATCTAATAGAACCAACCTTGCAAAAGTTCCCACTAGATATTATCTTCACTAGTCTGGATACATCAGGTATATCCTCAATTCCCTAACAATATTGTTTCCAGGAAGACTTTTTAGCCTTTTTAATGGCCTTATTATAACAGGTGAGAGCACTTCTATGATTGTCCCAATCACCAGTCCTTTTAGCTTTATTAAAAGGCCTTCTAACATTACATCTAAGACTGCCCAGCTGTTCATTCCACCAAGGAACCCTCCCTGATGAGCGAGCAGTCCTGACAGGACAATTTTGATGATAGGATAAGAGTCGATGAGCGAGCAGTCCTGACAGGACAATTTTGATGGTAGGATAAGAGATCTGTTAAATCTGATCAATGGTCATCTCTAAATCCACCACCAAGCAAAATCTGCTCTGTATACCCCCCCAAGTTGAATTTAAGGTCTTCCTTAAAGGAAGCCCAGTTAGTCCTCCTAGGGTCATGGTATGTTACTTGACTAGGTGCCATACCCTGTAAATTAAAGCAAATATATTGGTGATTTGATGAAGATGGCTCACCAGATACATGCCAATTCTCAATTAGGTCAGAAATATTCTGAGTCCCTAACGTTAGGTCAATGACCTCCCTTCTGTTAACAACAACAAAGATAGGTTCATTGCCCTTATTTAAAGTAAAGAGGTTAGTACCCATCAGAAACTTCAATAGATACTCCCCCTTCAGTTGATGTCTTGGCTACCCCAAACCACATGATGAGAATTAGCATCAATACCAACCAGCAAATCAAAATGATTCTTTTGACAAAACTCCACAAAAAAACCCAAATTCAGTTGTTGGCAGAAGTTCGTCCTTATGATATCAGAAATATGTAGAGGAAACAATAAGCTCCCTACTAACACCCCCCCATCAAGCTTCACCCGAACAGTGGTAATATCTCTAAAACAGAAATTCCAGACAGGTGAAACATTTTTGTTATTCCTAACGAAAACACAAGTTCAAGGACCACTGTTAGAAGTAAAAGAAAACAACTTATCTTCCTTACAGTGGACCCCCCCATATTTGGCCCTTATGGTGCCATGGCTCTTGAATAAGAGCAAGGTCATAGCATTCCCCACAAGCAGCCGACCCAAAAGGGCGGAGGCAGCTTGGGAGTGCTGGAGGTTGATCTGAACCATCTTCAGAACCATGACACTACAGGTGCCTAAGGTGGGCAGTCCACTCCCGCCTCCGTTGACTGGGCATCAGAAGTAGTGGTACCCCCGGAAACCTGATCCTTGTCGGCAAGCCTGACCAGTTCATGCCTCTTTGCAGGGGCAATTACTGAACCTGTCGGTCTCTCAGACTTGGAATTAGGATCCGAGAGCACCTTAAAGGTCCCTTGATTTACCCAGAAAAAGCCTTAAAATTGGCCGCTCTGATGGCCCTAGCCAAAGCAAGATCAGCCATCATAATGAAATGCTGTCCCTTCGTATCCTTACTTCAACCCAAAACTCTCCTGTTTTCTATCTTAAGTCCCAGATTAAATGCTTGGAGCCGAGTCAAAAGTTGGTTCGCATCCCGCTTGTGGGTATCTGCAGTATGATAAGCCAACTTTACAGGCTTGGGTACGTCCTTTGCAGGAATAACCCTTAAGCGAGTCCCCTGCCCAAGAATACACCCATCCAAAAGTTGGATGAGCCACTGACAGGTGAACTCTCTCATACAAATATAAATGAGTGCACCATTATCCAAGGTATAGTTTTGAGCAGTGGTAGAGGTTCCCCCGAAGGGATTCCATCCACTCTGCCCAAGATCTTTCCCAGGAGAAAATCGACTTCATCGGCCAGTATCTTGGAGTCCGGGTAGCTCTCCTTGATGATGGCCAGCTGAAGGGAAGTCAATACTTCAGAATACGACCCTAGCTGAGAGCTCTGGATCCTTTTGGCAGGCCTACACTTCCCAGAGGAGGGGGTAGAAACCGCAGATCTGGTTCTCTTGCCAACACCAGGGGTATTGACAGGCGAATCAGACAAAAAAGCCAGTTGAGAAGTGCAACCTGGTAGCCGAGAACTACCGGTATCAGCAGCTTCCCTCCTAGCCCTCCTCTGCTTTCGCCTAGCTGCTCCAGACAAACATGTCTTTCGCAGGCCAGGTTTGCTCCCAGAGTCAGTAGAAAGAGCAGGAGACTGCTCCACCATCCCATCACCCTGGGGCATGCTGGCAGCCCCAGCTCCCTCGATCGAAGTACCGGAACCGCCAACCCTGCGGTGGGGCGGAGAAGCAGTCCCCTGAGAAAAAGTTTTGCTATCCATAAAAGAAAACCCATTGGAGGAAGCACAAAAGGAGTCACCACCCGGTTATTCTCCAATATGGGTGGAAGGCTAATTACAAAGTTTTGCCGGGTGTCTTGAAGGGAGGAACACTGCATCTTTTACTAAACCAGTGCCACTCAACTCTCAGCACCATACCTCACACCTTAGTTTGGGTAGGGAATAAATAATAGGACATTTCACTATATTTATTTATGTTTTAATTTTAAATATTAAGGGCATATTATCCATAATTATGAATTTTTTGAGTATTTTGCAGATTATCTGGGAAATCAATTATCCAGGGTAATTCATTTTCTGACTTCCTCGGTTAATTAGAAATATTCTATAATTTCATTGTAAATTTCATATTGGCTCTTGGGTTCCTGAAAATCACTGTCATTTACCTATAGTAGATCCTCATTTAATATCAGGGGTAGGTTCTTGAAAATTGCATTGTTAACTGAAACCAAAACACTATTAATTTAGCTTATAAATTTTCAAAGGGTTGAGTTTCATATTAAATTCAGAATCCTCTGAATGGAAAGTCAAAGCATTTGCATTCAGTTAATCTGATAGAATACCCTGTGTGCTGTGTAATTTAATTCATATATTGTTCATAGACAATATTATACACTTCAGTTGTAGATTGTAAAAAAGGAGGGCTTAAAAAAGCCCTAGCATTGCAACTAACCGGTGATCTATAATGTACCCCTAACAAAATCATCCCCATCGTACTCACAAAAAACAGTATCAATCTCAAATCTTTTTACAGATCATCTTCAATGGGATTGTAAAAAGATCTTCTGGTGCAGAAAAATGCACCCTAGAAGATCATATCATAGCTCTGAAAGGGCCATATACTCATACAAAATATGAAGAGAAGTTTCATCTCCTCCCTGTGGCAACATCTACAATTAGGATTATCAGCAATCCCAATTAAGCGAAGATGCCTTTTAAGATGATAGTGCATTGAAACAAGCACTGTAACAATCCTAGCTTGATTTTTATGCAATCCAAGCAACCCTTTAGTTCTCTGTAAAGAAGGATCTAAACTAAGAGTCTTTGTTTGCCTTAGTTCAGGAATAGACCTCCAATGGGGGAAGAACTAAACTGCCAACCTGTCCCTGAAAGCCTGCCAAATAGAACAAATCTGATATCCAGACAGCTCAGGCCCAATAAAGGGATGAGAATCCCCTTCCTTGGCCAATCTATCTGCAACATCGTTGCTCTCAATCCCCTTAGGCCTGGCACCCAAAAAAGTTGAACGCTGTTTTTGGTAGCCAGTTTCACAATGAGATGATGATATTCCCATATAACAGTGGTGTTCAACCCATTGATTGCAGAGCAACTTTGGTCAATCTCTTCTTTATTCCTCCTTACAAATTTAATTAAAACTGAAAACATAATAATCTGTTTTTTATTATTTTATAATTATCTTTAAGTGTATTGCTATTGTTTATTTATTTTTCATTATAATTGTCAAATCAATAATTTTCTTATCATTTGGAAGTATACACATGAAGAAAAGTTTCCAATATTAATTGATATTGTGCAAAAAATTCTGTCATGTTTTGGATCAATATACTTATCAGAATCTGCTTTTTCAAATATGAATGTCATAAAAAATCAAGAAACTAAATACAAATGATCATTTACATGATTGTCTGCAATTAGCCACTTCTTCATATCAATGTGACTGAAAATATTGCAAGCTCCAAACAATGCCAAAATTCACATTAATTTTTATTCTAATCAACCAGCATTTCCTGTAACTTATGAGTTGTAATCAGTCTGTTGTTTTTTTCTAACTTTGGTTTTCCAAAATAGAGAAATAAATATTTTATTCCAATATATTTGTTTTATTTGTCGTGTTAAAATAATTAAAAGGGATAAATAAATTTAATATAATATCAGATAAGTACTTTTTGCAGCTGAGAATTACTTTATTTCAGAGTAACGGAACGTTTTCGGCAGTCAGCCATCATCAAGTAACATACAGAAATTGAACAAGTTTAAAGTTTAACAGAATGGAATACTACAAACAAACGAACAAGTAAATAAAATAATGTGGGTTGCTATGGTTACAAACTCAAAACTTAATAAGTAATAACAAATTAATAGAAGTGATATTTATGTTTAATATTTGAACATTAAATGTTCCTTATTTGTTCACATTTAGCCAAATTTTTCAAATCACTATGATTATCAGTTTTTTTGCAAGAGTAGGACGAATTAAAGCATAATTTTCAAAACTATTTATTTTTTCAAATTCTAAAAAGCAATTTTTCCTTAAAAATTTACATTATTATACTTATTATTATACATAATTTACTAAATTTTAACATAAATTTTTTATCAACAGATGACGTCACACTCCATTCAGGTAGAATACTATGTGGCGGGGCGAAACAAGCCCTTCCACAGACTGCCCACCCCTGCGGAGAGATCAGCTGGATTGTGGAGAACGGGGATCGACGGGCCGGACCCGGACCCCATGAAAAAAAATTTTCAAGGGGTGGGACCCGAGACTCGAACCCAGGTCCTCCAGAGTGGAAAGCCGAAGCGTTTCCACGCGGCCAATCCGGCCGACACATAATAAATATTTCAAATCGTTACTGATGATAAAAAGTAAACTGCTATTGGATGAACGAAGCAGAAACCGGCTATTCTATTGGATGACTTGATCTTTGCAATCCATAAGCTCTTTACCATATAAGGCAAGTCATCTTTCTTTGAAAAGGGTATAAAAATTTAATTGTTTATTTATACATGCGGCAAAGCGACCCGAAACTAGCGACTGCAGCGCCGCGAAATGATAAGTTTTTTTCAGAAACGATTACAGTAAGACCTTGTTTAACGGGGGGGATACGTTCCAACAAAATCAAGCGCTAAATGAAACAGCGTGAAACGAGGTCATCTTAACATGTAAATATGGGTGATAGGTAAAACAGGACAGTGAATTAAAAAATATACATATTATTTTTTATTTTATTTTGTAACGTATTATTATTATTATTGTTGTTGTTGTTGTTGTTTTTGTATTACATTAATTATAGACATTTTTTATTGCTAATATCTATTTGTCTCATAAATCATTCCTGAAAATCAAAAATATTCGAGTAAATATTTTATTCTTGTGATGAGAAACGTTCTTTCTCATTTGACACTTTCTGTTCTTTTTGTTAATTAAGAAGTTATCTAACGTCGTTTGCATTTTCCTTTTTCATTCAGCAAGTAATTGTCGATAGCCAGACATCGCAATCTATGACACTTCGTCTTGTCTTTGAACTTCTATCAAAATTTTGATCATTTTGTATAAACTGATTTATAATTTCCGTAAAAGAAGGCTAAACTTGTTTTGAGAAAATTCGTTGCAAGTTCCTTTTGCTTCTCATCTTCAGAAACGCTAACTTACTCGTCTTCGTGCGATTTTGAATTTATATTAGTATAACGGTTAGAAAAACCGCGCCAAAGTGAATTAAAAAAAATATTGAATTCGAAAAAACCTCATTATATCGAAACAGCGTTAAACGGAGCAACTTTAAGCGGGGTCTTATTGTAATTATAAAAATAGCGTTTTTTGTAATAGTGAAGCGTTAAATCGGAAGATTTCCCCCTCGGCTCTTTTTCATGCATTGAAAAATTTTATGAGTGCATCAGGAAGGACTTAGCAAATTAGGAAAATTCAATTTTTTTCTAGATTTTTAATAAAATTTTTTAATATGAGAATTTTTTTTTTTGCATGAGGGAGAAAAATTCCGCACTTTCATTAAATTCATGACTGTGCGTTCCGGGCCGCAACTTGATAATGGCTGCTCTAAAGAAAGGACTGCTCTAAAGAAAGGATGCACAGACTTGTTAAAACAAAGGACTGCATGGATTCACCGTAACTTATAGGAGGGCCAGCAAAAATCACGAAATTTATATGTCATATCATGTTTATTAATTACAGGTTACAAAGAAACGTAATCAAAATTAAAACAAAATTTTTAATAAGATGTGTGGTCATTGATTTAACAATTTTTTTATATTAGGTTCGACATTTGTAGTTGAAAAACACAAAATTGATTCTAAATATTCATTAATTAATTAAGCGGCAGTGCTATCTGGTGCGCATGTACAATTTTTTAAATTACCTATGTCACACACATAAATAAATATAAAAAATATATTTATTATTACAAATACGATTATTATTTTTTCCTTATTATTTAAAACATTATTATCGAACTACTATAAACATAATTTCACATCAGAAAAATATTATTTGAAAATGCATTGTTCAAAACTACAAATAATATTTCGTTGATTGTGTATCTTGTTAAAATAACACATGGTGAGGCAGGCCGCAACAAATCAAAGGAGGATCGCGGTTTGTGCATCCCTGCTCTAAAGCGTGTTAGCTTAGCGTAGCTCTCACTGTTTTTTACATTTTAGGTTAATTTGGATTAATTGGGCCCCAAACAGTGTTAACCCAGGGCCCCCTGGGCTAACACTGTTTGGATCCAGAAGTTAAAGGTCCGCCCCTGGGGTCCAGAACCCCTTATGAAAAATATAAAGGAAAATATATAGGTTCAGTAACTGAACCTGTATCCTCCAAAAGTGACAAACGAAGGCTTAACCACGTGACCATTCGGAAGACAGCGTGGGTATATCATGAGTTGATTCAGTGACATAAAGATTATTAACAAAAATAAAAGATATATTCATCATCTACGAATTAAAATATTTTTCTTGAAATTTTCAATAAGAAATTGTTTTCCATAGTAAAATCAATAATTTCCTAAAATTAAATACGAATAATTATATAGCTTATTAATTACATATAAGCATGTTTCATCTTCAGGGATTTAATGTCAATATTTTGTCTCAATTAATTAAATAATATCTGTCTTAAATTCATAATTTAATATATAAAGGTTGATAAAATCAGATATTAAATTAAAGATCAAATATGCGAAATCATTTGATAAGGATCAAATTTTATACTTTATCGTTGCAGTTTAAAGGTAGTAAAAAATTTTATATAATCAATTAAATTTAATATACATATGTTACCGTCAAAACCGAAATTAGTTAAAACCCGATTTGCCTAGTTGAAACTAGTTCGAACAAAGCCCGTTCGTGAATACTAGTATTAACTATTCAATAGTAGAATCCGCCACATTTGTTAGAAACTTCTGGTTTTCATTAAAATTTCTCTAGTTAAAACTCGAGATGACTAGTGAAAACTAGTATTAACTAAATTTTTTATACGAGGATAAGCCTGATATTTTCCTAATCGTGCAATCTTGCGTTAGGGGGAAAACAAAAACCTAGCAAATGAAATCTACAAAAGAAATATATTTATGAACAGTGTAACCGAAATTTACAGAAGAAATATATTTATGATGTACATTATTTATTTCCGCATGGAAAACTGTTATGACATTTAGAGTTGCAGAGAATTCCTTCCTTCTTGCACAAGCATCTTTTCGAAATGCAACCTTTCTCGCAAACACAACACGTGAATCCTTGTGATGCCATCGCCGGTTTCCTAGCTGTCATCCTCAAAGAAATATCTGTATCTGGTACCTCTTCGGGCATCAGCAACTTTCACGACAAACGTCAAATTCCGATCTACAAAAGATATTTTTTCATAATCATATTTTGGGCATTCTCTAAATAGTAAAAAATACATAAAAGACACAAAACCTACCTGTAATATAATTTATCCACCTTTCCATCATTACTTCCGATCTTGTGCAGATCTTCATTTTTTCCAACACAACTCCGATGATATTTCGAAAATCTGCCTTGGTTTTGTCCATATCCGGGATTGGGATTACGACGTTATCTCCTACTTCAATAGGGGGATGGGTGGCACTGGTATAGGAGATACATTTCATTTTCTTGGCCTGTTTAGACAAATTTTCGTGAGCTTCTCTCCTGGCTGATGTGATGTAGATTCCACTAGGACCAGCCTCATGTTCTTCTTCAGCAAGGGTCTCAGCTTCGTTCTGTCGCGCATTCAAGTCGATGACTCTCTGAAGTTATCTTCATATTCAATGTTTTCGAGACTATCTGATAGGAATGCTAAAGTCGCGAGTCCTATTCTTGGGTCTAATCCTAACATAGCTCGATAGGGCGACTGTTTTATTCTAGAATGAAAAGCTCGGTTTTTCATAAACTGAACAAATCGAAACGCCTTTAACTATCTGCTTTTAACTAGTAAAAACTGTAAATAATTGCTTTGTTTAGCCAAAAGCCCGTTCGTGAATACTAACCAATACACTATTCACGAACGGGCTTTGTTCAAACTAGTTTCAACTAGGCAAATCGGGTTTTAACTAATTTCGGGTTTTGACGGTAAAACATATAACGAATTCAGAAATAAGCGATATAATAA
Source organism: Olivierus martensii (assembly GCA_000484575.1). Classification (NCBI taxonomy): domain Eukaryota; kingdom Metazoa; phylum Arthropoda; class Arachnida; order Scorpiones; family Buthidae; genus Olivierus; species Olivierus martensii. Next base: position 19,977 of record AYEL01056282.1, read on the forward strand.
AAAATTCTCATTTTTAAGTTTGTGAAGAAATATTTAATAATTAATCTGCTATTTAAAAAATATTTATTAAATTTAATATCATCCATTCATTTTCTAACAAGTAAACCATTTTGCATAATGTTAAAATATATTTAAAAGTTTCAATCTTAACATTGTATTTCTAGTAAAGCTATTTTTAATATTTTTGTAATATAAAACTATGAACCTTTTAAATGTAAATAACTTATATAAATTTATCAAATATTAAACATAATATAATATATAAAATATGTATCATTAAAATTTGAGTAATCTTGAATCAACGTTGTCTTGAACAGATATCAGTAAAGTTCCTCCAGATATCAACAAACATTCAGTAATTTCCTGAATAATTAATTTTTATTCTTTGATTTGATTTTTTGAATAATTAATTTTTATTTTTCATTTCTTGATTTTTTTCTGTATATTTTCAATTATAAAATTTAAGAGCAATATTTAGCTGATATATAAGAGTTCTGAAAAGAACTAATTAGGGCGGGGCCAGTTCTACGTATTTTCCGGAATATGCCTTCGGCGTGGTAAAAGCATTCACTTACCATTTTGGAAGATCCAGGTTCAAATCCGGGTCCCTCATCTCCAGTTTTCCAGAAGGAGTTTGGGCCCAGACGATTGAATCTTGTCCTTCAATCTTCTGATTGACCCAACATGGATGTTGGCCATTCTATGATGGGCTGTGAAATTGACCGCCGTCTAGTTTAGACTATCCCGAGCGTGATATAGTTGCTTAACTATATAATCTAATTAAATATGCCTGATCTTTCGATTTTATATGAAAGATAAAAAATTAAAATAGCTGCCATCAATAATTATTAACAAATATTTAATTTCACGACAATATTATTGAATATTATGAAAATTTATTCAAATAATTCAAAAATTATTAGAGAAACTTTAGAAATTTGAATGTCTTTTTTTTAACATATAGCAGGGATGCACAGACTTGTTAAGACCAAGGGCCGCATAAATTCACCGTGGCTTCTAGGAGGGCCACCAAAAAAACTATGAAAGTTATATATCATATCATATTTATTAGTTACATGTTACAAAGCACCATAATCAAAAGAAAACAAAAAAATTGTTAATTGAATGCATGGTATTATATTGATTTTTAACAGTTTTTTTATGCCCCCCTTTCCAATCAGGGAGATTACTAAGGGGGCGGGGCCAGTTCTAACCACGGGCTTCACCCACACCCGTGGAGGGGGCTGGATGGTGAAGGACGGGAATCACCGGGCCGTGCCCAGTATCCTGAAAATATCCGGGACCAGACCCGGGTCCTCCGCTTGGCACGCCGACAGCGTTACCACTCGGCCATCCGGCCATTTTTTTGTGTTAGATTCAACACAAGATTGATTCTAAATTTTCATTAGTTAAAGCGGCAATGCTACCTTGTGGGTATGTACAATTTTTTGAAATAGCTTAAATTATCTATTTCACACACATACAGTAAAAATTTAAAAAATGTTTATTATTACAAATATGATTATTATTTTTCCATATTGTTTAAAAACATTATTATCGAACCACTGTAAAAAATAATTTCACATCAAAAAATATTATTTGAAAATGCATTGTTCAAAACAACAAAAAATATTTCGTTGATTGTGTGACTTGTTAAAATAACACATGGTTGAGGCGGATCGCCAACATGCCGGTTTGTGCATCCTTAAATCAGTGCCGGCGCTGACAGATGAGGCGCCTTTGTGCAGAAACTGGCAGAAACTAACGTTGGCAGAAACTGATTTCGAGCTCCTGCAATAAATTATTTAGTTTTTGAAACTACATTATTATTTTACAATATGATTTCTAATTAAATATTTATATGCTAATCTTACTTTTTTAATTTTGGATATTAAAAATTTGTTTCTATAACCCAATGTAAAATATTAATTGCTTTTAAAAAAATTAACAATTTTTTTTGTCATGGATTTTTTTTCAGTCATTTTTTGACTTCCCCTGTAGTTTAGCGCCTTTGTGTGGTGCACAACCTGCATACCCACTTCCGCCGGCCCTGTCCCTGATGTATTGTAACTGAAGCTACTGAGTTAATTGAAGTGCCATCATGACCATCGTAAAGGAATACAGTATATACAGGAAAATCTTTGCTAGGTGTCCAGCTTTCGGCGACTGAGATTGTGGCCACCAAACACAGGTTGGCCACCAGACACAGGTTAGCTACAAATTTCATTATTAAACATCAAAATTTAAAATACAAAGTTTATGACACAATTTCATATTGTTAATTATACCTCAGGAAGGAAATCAGTAATTAATGTCTGCTTTCGGGATTTTTCACTTTAGAATGGTCAGCTGATAGATCTAGAGTCCATCTGGCATTTCATACCTCAGGAAGGAAATCAGTAATTAATGTCTGTTTTCGGGATTTTTCACTTTAGAATGGTCAGCTGATAGATCTAGAGTCCATCTGGCATTTCTGATCAAAACACGATTTTCTGGCCACCTAGTAGATGTAGCACACAAGGTGTCGAAATTAAATATCATTGGCTATGGCCGCAGAACACAGATGGCCATTTTACACAGTTTAAAAATCCCGCAATATGCTTGGGTGGATATTAAGGTGGTCAGGGCTTGCAAGTTGGCCACCTAGCTCAGGTGGCCACTAGCACAGGTTTTCCTGTATTCTAAATTTCATAAAAATTCATTAATTATTTTAAAAGATATTAAGGAATACAGTGATACCTCGGATCACGAACGTCTCGGTTCACGAACAAATCGGTCTACGAACACCATTTGTGAACAAATTTTGTTTCGCTTTACGAACGATGCTTCGGTTCACGAACACACACGCACGGAGTGCGTGGAGCGCACGTGACTTCCGGTGCACAAAACCCTGCGCACAGCCTCGCCCCCAACAGCATTCCAGTTCGCCCAGCTCACATGGGTACAGTAGAGTCCCAACAAGTGTTGATATTTTAGTTTTTTTCTTTATTTAATTAAATTTATTCCTTATTATGGCTCCCAAAAAAGTTAAAAGTGTTAGTGAAGGTGGTGTGAAACATGCTTTCTTCTAATATTACTGTTATATTTACTTTCTTTCTGTATTATTTCCACACATAAAGCCATAAAATGTTAAATTTTTTTTAGGATAAAAAACGTATTATTTGGATTTAGATTAATTGCAATGGGAAAAATTGATTCGGATTACGAACTTTTCGGATCACGAACAGGGTCAAGGAACGGATTGTGTTCGTGAACCGAGGTATCACTGTATTTCAGAAGTCTGAATGACCATTATTTTTATACAATCTTAAGAAATATGGTTATAAGATGTGGTATCTTTTATGGTAGATCTCTATGTAATTTCATAAAGATTTAATTAATTCAAAAATTATTAGTGAGAAGTAACATGAATAGGGAGATAATTTTATAAGAATCATTTATTTTTCGGATAGTAGGTTAAAAATAAGACAATTCCTTTAACTAATATTTCAAGAATTACTTATAATTTAACTCATATAAGAACTATTATTTGCGTTAGAATGAAACTAAATTTGAAAAGTATAAGATCAATAATTAAAAATTAATTAGCCAACATAAAAAACTAAACTCTGGATTAAAATTATGGATAAGAGGTAAAACTCAATCATTTGTAAAAATGAATATTAAACTTTCTTTGATATCAAAAATTTAATAAAATTAATTTCCCATGAATTTTCTTAATTACTATTCCGGTAAATAAGTTTGATTTATATTGTAATCATATTAAAGAGACTATTACTGGAGACATTACGGATATAAATCTTATTTTCATACTCAAGCAGCGATTTTCGATTCTATATTTTAGAAACTATATGTTTAAATAAAAAAAATTGTAATCATATTTTAAAAATAATCGAAAAATGCCATTAGCTAATATGACAATATTTTATTAATAAAAAAATTCTGACAGTTTATGGATACACGCAATAACAAAGATAGATTCTTGAGTTGAAAACAAAATGCTTAAACGATGCTTTATTTGTGTTTAAACATAAAAATAACATAAAAGAAAGATAAAGATGGACAGTTTTTCATATACGATTACTCATAAAATACTACAGCAAATAAAATATATTATTCTCTATTGTCTTAACTATTGTATACAGTATATTATGCAATAAGAGGAATTGAATGACTGATATTAAAAGCAAAAAAAAAAGAATATTTTTGTTTGAAAATTTAAACAATTTCGAGAGCAAACGTATGTCTAAATGTAAGAATATTATGTTTTAGATAAATAGTAATTAAATAAGATAGAAATTTATGATAGGAACGGATGCAAGATAAAAAAGAATAAAAAAACAAATGGAATGAGAAGGAACGAATTATACCTTTTCTCTGATAAGTGGCGCATTCTGCTAATAACAGATACAAGAACAATGTACAGCTGAAGGAGGAAGCTGAATGGTATCATATTTCTGCCATGGTAAATATAGGACCATTTCGTTTCGGTTATATATCAAGCAGAAATTGTATCTATAAAGAAAGTGGTAGGGTCAAAAGAGAGTAGACTTATTTCTTCTATTTTATTCGACACAGAGAACTTTTGATATGTTTTTATAACGTTTAGGACTTTACTCTGTACGTGACTTCTCTTTGGGGGGTTGTACTTCTGTGGCTGACTGAAAAGTAATGATGGATAGGAAGTTTGTAGATGTAACGTGCTTAGCTTTCAGTCGAGTGTAGGACAGTATTGCATTCACTTGAGTATTAAATCTGGTATTTGTGTCTCCATTTTGGAACATTGAATACGATACTTTTGCATTATAGATCTTTTATATTCGCTATTTCTGCATATCAGACCTCAATTCTGCCAATTATTTTTTAAAAGAATTTATTTCTTCTTTTAAAGACAGTCGCACATATACAAATTCCAAGATAAAATTCGTTCAGTTTAAAAATTTTAATAAGGTTAGCAACTAATCTAAGTTACATTTTCCTAAAATATTATGGATCAATTCACTCGTATAATGAAAAATAAAATTCATAATATTTACGAATAAAAAAATAACTCTAGCTCTGTTAAGTTACTAATTATTTTAAATAAGTTATTATATTTGAAATATTTATTTATTTTTTAAATATAGTATTAATATTTCTTTTATAGTTTTTTTGTATTGATTTCCATCTGAAATTTCATTCTAGTGCTGTCATAATTCAGTAATTTATATCGGAGGATTTTACTATATATGATAATTGAATTTTCCTTCGCTATCCGGAAAAGTTTCCTCTTTGCTTGCCAGAAAGTTCAATGTGATATTAAACAAAATTCTAAAATAAAAGCATCCTTAAAAGCAGAAGTATGAAATATTGAACATTTTTTATTCATATAACTTTATTAAAAACAAAAAAATATCTTCAACGTTATTTACGATTTCCAACTTTATACGCTTACTGTAAGATCCGACAAAAATAAACTTTTCCAGCTCCTTAGAGCTTTTTATTCATTTTAGTAAGTCGGATAAGTTGATCTATTTTAATGTTTTTCGAAAAATAATATTTAAAATAATAATATAATGCATATTTTAAAGCTTGAATTATGTTACTAGAATTATAATAAAGTTTAAATTACAAATTAATTTATGAATTTTTAATTAATTTTCAGTTTATTTTCTCGAAAATATTAAATGCTATATATAAAAAATTTTTGCATTTGAAAATTTTATTTCGGTTAGAAAAGAGTTTCGAAACAAAAATGACCTAAAAGTTACCATAAATTTACATTAAATTCACCAAAATTGATCGGACTTTTTATAGAAAATTTTTAGATAAGAGAGAAAAATAGCTTCTGCATCCGAATTATTCAGATAGAGATTAGAAAAGCGATTTCCTTATCATTTCATACATGCTATTATTGTCAATATAATTAGCATAAAATAAATACCTTTTGTCTCCGAAATGTATTGTTTGCTCGATAAGCAGTTAATATTAATACGTATCTTATTAATCCTTGATAAATTACGAAGATAAATATCATTTTTAAATGAAAAAACTCACTTAGCAAAAATTTAATATATAATGATAATTAATTTTATTACTTAAATAAATAATAATAACTTATAGAATACATTTAATATATTACTATAATGATTAATGTTTACTGTTTTCATAATTTACTTTCTGATTAATATCAGAATTCAATTTTTAATTAGAAAAACATGCAGTGAATTTTTTTATATAATTTTAAAGCAAATTTTAATATTCTTGCTGCATTAAAATAATGTTATTTACATTTTGAAGATGAAATTCTTCTTTGTTATAATTTTATAAAGTGAAAACTTCTATATTTTGCATCGCATTTGTATACCCATAAAAAATATGTAAATATAGATAGAAAAAATATTTTAAAAATAGAAACTCAAAAATATAGAATCGTTTTTTAAAAATAATTTATATTTGGTATATTGTAAGGAGAATATCCAGATATAAAATCTCTTTCTTTTCTGTATTAAAATTCTGAGATTGAGGAGACAGAAAGGGGAGAAAAGTGTATTCTGTTATATAGGAGAGAAAGAATCGGTTAAAAGGAAATTTCGTGTGATCTGTCATACATTGAATCGAATGGACATGAAGTGCAAAAAGATCCCTTCTTACCAGTCGATGACGTCAGAAATATTCGGATATTTTTCATAAAGTATCGATCTCTATTCTTCACGTTTAATATCGATTCTTGTCGCCTAGTACTTCCTTCTGGAGGAAGCTGTGTCATGAAATCTGACACCTAGAATTAGGATAAATGCAAAAGTAAAATTCTATGTTTTATTATTTTTTTATATAAAATTTAAAATATACTGTTGTTTTATTTTAATAAAAATAATGCCATACATGCGTAAATATTTTTGCCATTTTTAAAGAAAGACGAAATAAGTTTTATAAGATTATATAATTAATGTTAGTTAGCTGACCAGAGGTATATTTTTAAATTAAAAAAAAAAACCTACTATAGGTATTATACTTATCACTTACTGTATTATCAACGACAAATTAATTAATGTAATTAATATTCCAGTTTGAAATAACCATCATTTTCTCATTCATCTTCGTATTAGTGGAAGGATAAGGAGCGGTGATTTTGCCATCACAAAGGAGATTAATTTTCAATTTATTTTCTCTTAAATAACCTTTTCCAAAAATTATTTTAATAATTTTAAAAATCGATTTGTTAAATATATTATTATTATTATTAATTTTTTTTTAAATTCTAATATCGAGTTACATAATTTTCTTGTTTGAAATAGATTAAAAAAAATGGTTCATCCCACTTGTCTCATAAAAATTAATTAATTTTAAAATGAAAATGAATTGATTTAGTTTTTTACTTTTGACTTTATTATTATTATTATTTTTTTTTTTAATAAAAGTAGATTTGGATATTCAGATAAGTTATGAGTGTTTTTATGTATTAAAAAATTATTATTTTAATAAAAGTAGATTTGGATATTCAGATAAGTTATGAGTGTTTTTATGTATTAAAAATCTGTCATTATATTGACAAATTGGACACGGAGATCTTCGAACTTGTGCAATTTATAAAGAGTTAAATATTAAATTTCGATCAAAGATGCCAAACTCATTGTGCTGAGAAATTAAATTTTTACCTCAACGACAACATCGAGAAAGAAATACAATATCATTAAAATATTATTTAGATCGGTATATGACAGTTACTTTAATTGAAAAACGAAATGTGTATTGGACAATAGTGTTATTAAAATGTTCGTTTCTAATAAAAACCGAAATAATGAAAAAAAAAAAAAAAAGATGCGAACTTTAGCGTAATCAGAATATGTCTAAACTCATTTTCTTCTATAAAATCATCTCATTAAAAATTATAGATGAACTTCTCCTAATTTTAAAAATTAATTTTATTTTTGAAACTAAATTTCAGCATAAGCAAACTGTAATTGCAGAATTATGAAGAGAGAAAACAGTCAAAATCGGGCTAATTCGAGTTTAAACTGGTTATTTTAAATAAAAAATAAATTTTTTTTATATATCTGAAAAAATAATGATGATAGTAATTAATTTTGTCCAAAGTAAATATTCAATTTATTAATAACATAACTCGGTATAAACTATTACGCTTAATTTAAATAAGACAATTAAGTACTCTACGGGGAGTCGAAATGAGTTTCATAATTACAGAGAACTTCGAAACTGAAACTTAATAATAATAAATGTTTTTGTTTTGTATATGTCAATCGATTTGGAAATCTAACTGCTAATTACACGTTATTAGTCGGACGAAATTCGGTGAGAAAATTGCATTTGGGCAGATTACTTTCTCTAGAATATTCCTTAGAAATTGCAAATGCTGTGGTCGAAATAATATTAGATTACTAAAAACAGTAGCGGTACAAAAAGAAAAAAAAATAAACATTTTGATGAAAATTGTCGTATGACAATTTAATTCATTAAAATGCTTATTACATAATCAAATTAAAATATTTTTCTTTGCTTTCTGCATTTCTGTTGTTTCGATTTTCATATTCCACCGCTGTATAAATTACGCATTAATGTTGCATTTCCAGTAGAGCTATTATATCTAAAATTTTCTTTCTTCAATATAAAAAAATTTTTTTTTTTTTTGAAATTCGATCGTGTTAGAGAAAAATAACCAACGTATTACAAAAGTAATCTGATATTATTATTAAAATGGCAAAAAGTAATAATAATAATTTTTTTCGTTTATATCCATTTCTGACAGCGAATAGAAACTAACTGCATTCGAATTTTCTTAACGAAAAAAGTTTTAAATTTTATTCAAAACTTGATATTTTAGTAATTTGTTATGAAAATTTTTATCATAGAAATATCACTAGTGGATGCGAATATCTTTCAACAAACTGAAAGCATTTGAATTGCAAAACGGTCAAAATATTTGCGAATTTCGTACGTTGTTGTATATTCGAATTTTAATTCTTTTCAATATAAATAATCATTGTAATCGATATGAAATAAGACGATAAAATATTATTATGAGACAAAACTACTTTATAAAATATTATTGCAAATTCTGAAATTTAAAAAAAATATATATATATATATAGTTTACGATATATCATAGGATACTCTTTTTGTTTACAATAAATTTATCTTCTTAGGAGAAACGTATCAAGGCGAGAAGATGCAAGAAATATATTATAGAAAAATTTTGAATAATAGTTTGCAAATTTTCTTTGATATCAACTTTTATTTTATGGAAGAGAAGATCACCGCATTTCCATTCATGTGCATTCAAATAGCAAAGATGGCTGAATGAAACTGACAAACTGTTTGCCATTCTTCTGAAGGTTAATCTGCCAAATGGTAGACAATAAAACAACTTCAGTAGCTTCGGCGAAATTTATACTTTGAAAGAATAAAACATATATCATTCTGAAAAATTTTTCTTCTATATAAAAAGACAAAATTGATCGATCATTTTACCTGATTCGCTATAGTTTTCGTTTTAAATACCAGATGGCAGAAGGATCAGGGAATTGAACATATTTTTGCATTTCCAGATAATTTTTTTTTACTTAATCAAATATAATTTACTTTATTATAATTTTTCATGGCCCGAAGCAAAATGTAGAAGAGAAAATGGATAGAATTTAATATACTATATATCATCAAGCAACCGAATAGTTATAAGATCAAATAACTGAATAAAATTAAAGCCTAGATTAAAAAATATAATTTTATAAAAATAATTAAAAAAAAATAAAATAAATTAAATATATATATATTTAAATATTTCTTAACTTTAAATTCATTATTAACATTAAAATCTTTCCAGATACACAAAAATCATTAAAAATGATCTAATTCGAAGCTTTATGTCATTTAATTTATTTATACAGTAAATTATTAATTTCGTTTTTTTAATTCAAATATTTCTGTAATTTCTTTACTTTCATAAAAATCATTCAGTTTTAAACTAGCAAATTTATATATTTATCAAATTAAATATTGTAAAGTTGTTATATAAATAATAAACATGCAAGAAAAAAAATTAATAAGATAATAAATATCTTTGTTTATATTTAATGTTAAGAAACTAACACTGAACACGTAGAAAATAAATACATTAGGAAATATATTTATTTTCTTATATATGTTAGGAAATAGATATGTAGGAAAAAAATATGATAATAAATAGCTTTGTTTATATTTGATGTTAGAAAACACTATTACGACACAAAATTGTTTGTTTGGTGGGATTAATCTAATAACAAACAAAAAGCTATAAAATATTCCACAGATTCTATTTTTTCTTTCAGAATTATCTGATATCTATGTTTGTTTAGATATCAGGAACTCTTTTAAAAAGTACTTTTGTTTAATCTCTTGTATTGTTCAACAGAAAATCGATGAGGAAAATTCGATTACGGACACATTGTACAATTATTACGACAATATTGTCAAAATAAGGAGGAAAGATTTGATTATTCTATACAATCGGAGATATTGTTTACAAATTATTATCGTGGATTTTCTTTCATTTTTTTCCCGTGTTGTGTTATTTCGAAAAAAATAAAGTAAATATTTAAATTATAGTTTTATTTTAGAGATAATATTGTTAATGATGTCGTTTACGGTAAATCTCTTATCTGTTGATAGATAACACGAAGTTATTGTTATTAAAATTTTTATAGCTTTACAATAGCCGTGTTGTTAGAGTTGGCACATTTCTACTGTATTTAGTTTACGTGATAAGAAGTCTCTTTCGTGAAATGTCAGCTTAATAAATGAAAAACTTTGTCTATGCAAACTACCGGAAATTTATTTTATTTTTATTCTTTTTATGTAAAGCTGTTAAGTGATTTATCATTATAAAATTAAAACCATTATAAATCTTTTATTTAAAAAAATGGCTCTTATTATTATATTAATTTTAATCTCCATAAATTTAACCGACAAAGTAGAATTTACTTTGAAGTGTTTATTGTGAAGGATTTTTCTTTAATTTTTTTTTTTTTTTTTTATAAGAGCATCTAAAGCATCAGAGTAGTATTGGATACTGAATTCAATTACAGAGAGTTCTAGAAGAGATAATTCCATTTCTATACGTTAGGACTTAGAAGCAATATCAGAAAAAGTATTACAGCTTTATTTTCTAGTTTCCTCAACATAAGTTATCGAAAAAGAGAATAATATGTTGCAATTTTCTGCAGTCCTATATTATTTATTATTATTAGATCGGAAGAGCGGGACTACTACTTAGATTTGAGGCGAGAGAAAATAGTAAAGGCAACACTTCTGGCAGGGGAGTTTACATATGCGCAGAAACATGGACTCCACACGCTTATTCCTTTATTATATATGATAATGTCCACCAAAAGAAACTCCATGATATCGAATAAAATTAGTAATGACAAAGGGATCAGATCAATCAAAGAACAAGCTGAAAGATACAGATTCGAGGCGAGAGAAAATAGTAAAGGCAACACTTCTGGCAGGGGAGTTTACATATGTGCAGAAACATGGACTCCACACGCTTATTCTTTTATTATATATGATAATGTCCACCAAAAGAAACTCCATGATATGGAATAAAATTAGTAATGACAAAGGGATCAGATCAATCAAAGAACAAGCTGAAAGATACAAGATCCCAATATATGACACTGCTGATAACAACATAAAATATAATAAGAATTTCTAGAAAACAATTGATTGAAAGGATCAGCACAAATATGACATATCAACAGGCAAAAATAATAATGCATTATTTAACATTGTCCTTGAAAGAAATATTGAACTTAATTGGGATAACTCAACTATACTAAAGAATTCAGCAGATAAGTACAATGTTTAATAATAGAAGTAATGAGCACTATTAGCAGTAGTTTGAATAATATTTAATCATAATATCATATTACTTTTGACTAACATATAGTCATCCTCAGCAAACATACATACATACATATCAAATGGAACAAAATAGCATAGTAAATAAAAATTTAAACTAGTAATAAAATGCATTTTATTACTAATTTAAATTTTTATTTTCAATAAAAATGTATTTATTTATTATGCTATTTGTTCCATTTTATATGTATGTATGTTTGCTGAGGATGACTATATATTAGTCAAAAGTACTATGATATTTTGATTAAATATTCTTCGAACTAATGCTAATAGTGCTTGTTACTTCTATTATATGATATTTTGATTAAATATTTTGATCACACATCCATATCATATTTTGATCCACATGATATTTTGATTAAATATTCTTCGAACTAATGCTAATAGTGCTTGTTACTTCTATTATATCTTCTACAAACAATCTGGATTTTTAATGACATATTATGTTAACATATATGGCAGCAATAAATGTTAAAATTGCAATAAATTAAATATAAATGTTTTTATATCTATTAATTTTATCACTTATATATATATTTTTATATTTAAATTAGTGAAAAAATTAAAATAATAAAGCAATAAATACATAATTAAATGGTTTAGCATAAATATATAGGTAATAAAATAACAAATTTATATAACATTAAATAATAATAGTTAAAAGAACATTAATATGCTTTATCTTAACACGAATAAATCTATGCAGATGGGACCTTGACATCTTTGTCGTCATTTATGACATTTATAACTTTGCTTCTGATTGTAATTTTAAGAGATTCTAATATTAATCTCTCAATAGGGATGCTGGCATGTCTCGCTACCTTTGCTGTCCCAGTCAATATTCAGATTGTACTCTAGGAACCATTTACTTAAATGCAGTATTAATTTTTCCTAAACAAATATCACACGTTTGTTCAGCAATACAATCTTCAAGATTAGGAAGAGTGACTCCTATATATTTTTCATTACAATCCAGATCATTATTGTGTAGGAGGATAATGTAAAGATTATATTCTTCCCACTATTAACTTGAATTAATTTTTATTAAGTTATAAATCTCATTTAAAAACAGTATGCCTTGTATGTATGGTTCAGAACAGAAACTGAAATGACAAAACTGCAGCACACAAAAGCCCAAGCAGACAATATCTCATGCAGATAAAAGCTCATTTGTACAAATCCTCAGTAAACAAAAATACACATCTATTGTCATATATATTAATAGTCAAACGTGGCTGACTGACTGGATATCCTTTTTCAGTCAAACCACTGTACCAATTTCTATAAATATGGTATCGTTAGAAAGGTCTAATTTTCGGATGTCTGCAACAGCCAAAATTATTTGTTGTTATTAATAATTTACAAATTAAAGAATAAAAATTAAATTGAAATTGTAGTTCCTCTAAAAAGACAAAGTCCATAGATGGCGCTGTAATGTAATAATGGATGCAATTTTACGATTCCCTGAATGATCTTTGGATTCCTATACAAGTTCAGAGGTGTATTTCATCGTTATATACAGTATTATTAGATTAAATCACAAGGTTATATTTCTGTTAATTTATATGAGCGGGTAATTTCTAGTTATAATTATTATATCAACTGTTTTATAACTTTGCAGATAATTTTTATTTATAAAAAAAAAGTGATGAAACTGATTCAGTTTACTTAGGATATTGTTTATGCATAAGCAGCAATGAGATGCAATATGCTCTCCCTCTTTTTCCTAGCTACCTCAGTAAAATTTTATATTGCAGGAAGGTGGAATCAGATGAAAAATGAAAGAAATTTTTAAATTTGACTCCATCTAGAATTTAGATAAATAATATTAAATACAGTGGTGCCTGGTTAATGACGGTAATCTGTTCAGGATTACCATCGTTATCCAAGGTGCAATTCCCCATAAGATTTAATTGAAAATTAATTAATTCGTTCTGGCTCTTCCCCACAACCATAGTAAATATTAAAAATGCAGATAAAACTCAGTTCCGTCTCCTTCCCACAACCATAGTAAATATTAAAAATGCAGATAAAACTCATAACAACCATAGTAAATATTAAAAATGCAGATAAAACTCATTTAAAATGTCCTTAAAATATATGGAAAATATCATTTATTTATTATATTTGCTACAAAAAAATTCAAATATTAAAAATGCAGATAAAACTCATTTAAAATGTCCTAAAAATATGGAATATAGTATTTTGTTATTATATTTGCTACAAAAAAATTAACATTGATAAAATGAACTGTTCATGAAAACAGTTTTTAATTATCAATTCTGAAGATTGATAATTGAAAACTGTTTTCCAGAAGAACAATTGGCCTCACTTCGGAGTTTTCTGACAAATGAGCCCGTAAACACTGATTAGCAGCTTACAGATTCAATAATTATTATACAGATAAGATTTGATTTTGCCTTTTGATGGCGAATGAACCTACTGATAAGCAGTTTATAGATTCAACTCTTATTATACAGATAAGATTTGATTTTGCCTTTTGATGGCGAATGAACACTGACACGCACTCGCTGATTTATTGTCTATATGAACTGTAGGATCTCGGATAGACACTTTTCTTCTAATGGAATCCGAAACTGTGATGTCACACCACTTACAGGTGTCAAGTAATATATAACACAAACAAATGATAGAATCAGACTTGATTTGCAGAATTTAAAATAATAATTATCTAGAAATCATCTTTAAGAAGCTAAAAACTAGTGAACTGCTGCACGTTATTTTAATTAATTAAATAATTTGTTTCATTACTCTATGTTAATTATCATTTATTTAAATTTATTTTTATATGATTATAATTTTGTTAATGATATTGTCAGATTTGAATTGATTGCAATAAAAAAAATAATGATTAACAACTGAGCTAACGAATCATGTGAAGTGATGACAAGCTGTTTTATAGAGCTCAATTTTGTCTGAAGTTCACATAATCAGGAGTCGTTAACCAAGACATTTTTTTCTTATAGCAACTCATTATCTGAGGCCATTGTTAACCAAGGCACCACTGTATTAGCAAAGTGTGTTCAGCATTAAAATTTTGCTTATAGGTAAAAGCAAGCAGTATATATTTTTTAAATTCTTCCATTGAAAACAATGCGGGTCACATCTTCATTAAAAGGCTTTACAATTACTAAAACTCCAGATTTTATTGTTTTCAGGCATTTACGCTAAAATACTTAATTGATTTTAGTACACGAAATTAGTTTTACAAGAAAATTGATACAATGATCTTTAATCTCTTTCTCTTCTACCTCAGAGAATAATGTATTCCGAAATTTGTTTCTCAAACTGATGTTTTCTGTTAAAGAGCTTGAAGGGATAAATCATACGCCTGCCTTCACCGGTGATATTTTCGAATAGCTCAACTTACTACGTTACACCGAATTTTACAATTACGGTTAGACTATATTTTTAATTAATCTTGAAAAAATGACAGATTTTTATAAATATTATATTTTGGTTAGGGTTGTTTTTAGGGGATTTTTTTAAAGTGGGCGGAAGAATACTGATCTTCCACCTAGTGTTAGGCCTACTTATCTAAGAAGTTGATCAGTCTGACTGGAGGAAGAATATATTCGTTGAATATCGATATATCTAATAAAATTTATTCTTTCATTTTGATTAACACAAATAATAAAATTTTAATCGTTACAAATTTATTGTTATAATTCGTAGCTACTTTATTTAGATTTGGTAAGAGGAGGAGAACTAAAAGAGGAACAGTTTTTGGTCTGTATCTTAACTGAAGTAGGCTACGCGGATAGCCGAAAACGTTTTTTGATGTTATTAAATGTACTTGTTGGTCCTTTCAGATTTTACAGTAAGCGTTTTATTGAATTTAATAACTAACTTAGCACTAATCCCAACCCAAATTACATTCCCTTTTACAATTTACAGATTTATTTTTTTTTTACAAAAGTGCCAAAATGTTTACAAAAAGACTAATACTGTATATACATTTATAGAAAAGTACTAAACTTAGCACTAACGCAAGAAAAAAAGCACTAAAATAATTCAATACGTTATATGCAGAATTTTCGCACCAACAACAATAAATAAGCATTAGATTTAGTGTGAAAAGCACTAACAAGTAAGTTGGCCAGGCTATTTATCGTGTTCCTTCACAGCTTTGTCTGTCATCATGACGCATTCGGTTAGCTTATTCGACTTTGCAGTTGTTGTTTTATACAATTTTCTTCTTTTAATTAATTAAAAGAAATTGTCATTGTTTTGAGTAACCTTAAGAATAAAAGAAGAAAAATATATATTTCTTTCAATCGAATACAAACTTGAGGCCTTAAAAAAGGGTCAAAGACAAAAATTATAATATAAAGCCTTTATTTAAAAAAATCATTTTGTTTCGTGAACTATACTCGCTCGAGTACACGAACATTGTACTCGAGTAGAATTGTACAATTAAATTCGAGTACAATGTTAAAAGTAGTGTATTTATCGAAAACCACGTGTAGCTAAATTATAACACGGCTTAGGCCTACTTTACTATGTTTAGGCCTTAAATTAAACTACTACAAAATAATTACAGTTAAATTTATACCTAAAATCTGAAAACAAATTCAATCATGAAATTAATTAAATTTTACTCGCATATTTATTATATGAAACTTTTAATTTCGAAAGACCAATTAATAGTATTTCAATCATTCGCTAAAATTATTATAAAATGCAGATTGTATCAAAATTATAAAAATATCTTACCCAAATTTATTTAGTAATACCAAAGTTTCAACCAAATTAAAAATCTGAAAAATACGGTATTAATATAACAGTCTGGCTGAGCCCAGGAACGAGCCAGTACATGAAAGTGACTTCTTACACGATGATCGATGCCAGAAAAAGTGACTGATACGTCACTTGAAAAGAACAAATACAATTGTTTCTTTATTTTATGGTGAAAAAAGAAAGTAAGTGATTGGATATTAGAAGTAAATCTGGCAGCACATCTGCGCAAATGGAAAATTTTTCAACGAATAATCGACGATTAGAAAAAAGCGTGGAAGAAAATGAATAAAAAGGCCAATTTTTAGAAATTTCGAATATAAAGTCAAAAATCTAAAAAGTCTATAAATTTTATCAAAGAGAATATTGTTATAAATGAAAACATTAGTATTGAAATTATTTTCAACAATAAATTAAAGGATCTTAAAAAATTAATAACAATATGTTAATTTAAACTGTGTTGTCCCAGTGATGGTGCGAGAAAGTTTTACTGATAAATTCTGATTAGAAAAATAATTCAGATAATAGGTGTAGTGGCAACACTCCCAGCAGAAACAGTTCTGCACTCTCAACCCCAAACGGAGAACTTTGATCCCTCGCTCGGTCACTCTCACAGCGTTGCCAGATCGCGCTACTTATCGCAAATTTTGCTACTTTTTGAAACCATGCGCTACTAAAATTTAAGCTTCGCTACTTCGCGGATTTTATACTATTCCATGTGATAACTATGCTACTTTTTGCAACTTTCAACTATACTGTACATTAAAAAAAGTCATTTTTGATTTGGACAAATAAATTTACTTCGCTCCGTAGTTGTCCCACTTATGTAGTTACCATTTCTAGATATTTTTCGTATATTATCTAGATACTTTCTCATCAATAAATGGAATCTATTATTAAAATGCGGCAACTGGCAAGTGGCAACTCTGAACCATGTGTTAACTGATGATCACAAGTAACAAGTACAGCATTCATTTTCGAACATTATCATTTTTGAATGTTAAATTGCTATGTTCGAAAACGATGCTACGTTTGTAAAACAATTACGTTTCATTTAAATAATAGGTCGCTATTTTAATAAACAATCTGTTCTCGAGGCTCTAAATTTTTTTAGGATAGTTTTTAAGTAGTTAAAATTTATATATTTTTAAAATACAAAATAAGCATATTTTAAAAATACTTTTTGACAACCGGAAATGACGTCACAAACCTTTTACACGTTACATCTTTTAAACCGACCCTCAAATCAAAAAACGTGACTAGACTTTTTTACTCAGAATTTTATCCTCTACATGTCTGGCCCATGATTCTATTATAATTTTCAACCAGTTTGATGAGATCTATCGAATGATATCACATTTGGCAATTCCGTGAAAAGCAGAATCCACCCGTAATTTCAATAAAAGCTATTTTAAGATCTTAATAGCATTTAAAATAGTATTTTAAATAAAACATAACAGTATTTAAACTAATAATTTCGTAAGTTATTATACTAATGTATGTCGTGATATTGTTGTAATGGAAAACGAACTGTCAATTCACACTTAAATTTTTTATTCACGAACAATACTTAAACTATATACAAGATTATAAAACAACATATTTACAAGGTCGAACGGTCAGTTGAATAGGTCGATCGACGAGGTCGGTAAGGTGGCGTGCGTGTTGTCCGAAAGCTGACCGGAAAGTGAGAGTGCAGTGTTGCCAGAAATTTTTGTGGCAAAGTAGCAAGTAGCAAGGAAAAAAGTAGCAAAAATTAGCATGGCAAAATATTCAAAAAGGTTGTGCCAAAATTTACAGACATGTAGAGGATAAAATTCTGAGTAAAAAAGAAAATGAATTATGTTAGCATTCATAAATTTTATTATAATTAAATAAAATTACAACTTATTTTAAAAAGGAAATAAAGAAGGAAGGAAATAAAAGGTTATTTTAAAAGGAAATAAATTTTATTTTCTTTTTAAATAAATCAGTTTTTATTCTTTGTTATCAAATTTATTTATTTATAGTTTAAATAAAAAAAATGTGTTATTAATGAATATGCAGGTAGTTCTTGACTTTTACAATGGCTAAGTTCAAAATGAATCCTTCCATCATAAGTTAGAGCAGTCATAAGTTGGAATGCCCAAAATTGATGAATTTCCCACTGCCAATATTTTTGATTACACTCCACTTTATCATAATAAACTTAACAAATACAAAAATACAAAAACTAGGCAATTGTATATCAATGGTCTGCCATTGGTTAGGTACTTGAACCCTTTATTAATTATTTTAATCAGTTACAGAATTTATCAATGACATCACTGTCATAAGTATGAGTAGTAGTAAGTTGAGGACTGCCTGTATATATATTTCAAAATTATATATATTTTTGAAATAAAAATATATATTATTTTTTGAATAAGATATGCTTATTTGGCATATTAGTGAATATGCATTGTTGAACTTTCTTTTTAAAATTCTTATAAAAATATGTACATAAGAAAGTATAATAATTTTGAAAAATTTTTAGTGGCAATGTATATATTCTTCTAGAAGTTATTTATGTCAAAGATTTAAATATAAATGTTTGATTGTATTGTAAAGATTTTTGGTGAAAGTCTCTTCTTGAAATACTGCAATAATATATTAAATAACTTAGAATGATTAATTTTCTTCATTATATCATACTATAGAAATAATAATCACTCTCACTTAATACAGTATATAGTAATGTGTATAAAAATCAAAAGAATAAATTTTTATTTAATTATAATAAATCTGATTATTTATATATCTGTAATTGTATCTTAACTACAATATGAAGATGTCATTAATTAAACTATTCTGATTTGTAAATTTCCTTTACATGTATTTTTCTGCATTTTGATTCCAAGAAATTAAAAATATTTTAATCTTTTAATGAATTAAAATAATATAAAAATATGGGGAGAGAAAAAATAATAGTACAAGCTATATTCCAAGATTTTAAAATAACCCAACTGATAAATTAAATAAAAGATAGATAAATTACAATGTAAAAATAACCAAAGAATATTATTTTACATTCATAGTATTATAATTAATGAATGATAATTAAATACCAGTTCCACATTCACCACTGTATAAATATTGAAATGTTTTTATTATGATAAATCTCCTAACCAATTATTTTTATATTTTTATAGAAAGTTATGCTCTGCTTAAAAAGATTTAAAATTAACTATTTTTTTTTAATAATTGTTCTTTTGGTATTCTAATTACACAAAATGTCCTATTTATTTTGAATACTTTAAATAACTATTTAATTTGCCATTATATAAAAAATATATTTAGATTTTAATTTTGAAGAAGACATGATACAATACCATATCCAATTTATATTGTAATATTTTTGTTAAAGCAATATCATAATCTTTAATCTCTTTTCAAATAATATTTATAAAAAATGATATTATTAATGCTATTTTCTTAAAGTGATTTTTGTATGAAACAGTAATTTCTACACAGATCATGTTTGTTTAAACAATCCCTGAGAAAATTTGATGATGATAAATCAAATTTTATTCCTGAGTACAATAAAATCATTAATTGAAACATTAAATTTTAAATGATGCATATTGAAATGCACTTTAGAATTTTAAATTTATCTTGAACATCTAATTATTATTATCAAAAAATTAAAATGATAGGTAGCTGTATAAAAAAATACTCTAAATAAACTATATCTAATTTTATATGCCACCCTTGAATTTTAAATATTTGTCTTTCTTTCTATATAAATATTTATTTTTTTATTTAATATTAAGTAGAAGTTATTTAAAGTAATTAAGATAAATGAGACAACCTCTATCAAATTTAAAGTAAAAGTTATTTAAAGTAATTAAGATAAATGAGACAACCTCTATCAAATTTTTATTTAATCCCAAAATTATCAAAATCAAAATTAGTTCATTCTTATCTAATAAAACTAGCAAATAATAATAATTTTGATTGTTTAAGTTAGTAAATTTATTATATATATTCTAATATATAAATTTTTCTTGGAAATATTTTGCCTATGCATGGTCAATGAAAACATATAAAATGATATTATGTTGTTGTTCTAACCAAAATATATAAAATATTAAAACTGTTTCATCAATACATATGTGATTTTTAAATAATATATGATATTCAGTTTGATCACAAAAATTGAACTGCTTATACAAATGGCACAACACTATCAAAAATTTAGAAAGTGTTAGATTATTTAAATATCTGTTTCTGATAAATTTTTCTCTCTACATGCTTCCTTAAGGAGTACTTTCCTCTGGATGACTTCTAAATCAGTTCAGTAAGAATTCTGCAAGATATTTTTAAATTTTCAATGTGCCAAAAATTATATTTTTTAATATATCATTATATTTAATTTATTTTATCTGTGTACAGTCTATCATTTTATATAAGCTGTTTGCAAAATTTAATTTATTAATTGAAAGATATCAAGAAAGATAAAAACTGAAATAATAGAATGTGACAATAAATTTTTCATTTTTTATGATTTTGTAAAAAATATTAGTGATTATATATGATTAGGAAACAAATCTAATAAATATTTCTCTATTATTATTATTTTTAATATTATTTGTATCAGCTCAAGTTGGATTCTGAAATATCTGCTGCCATGTATGTATTATGAAATTTTGCAGCAAACTGATTAAAATAATCTATTGTAATATTATTTCTATTGTAAATGATTAATTTTAAGTCAGTTTGAATGAAATAATAAACTAGACTGAAAAAGATCAAGAATCAGAGAACTTCTATCAATTTTATTGCAAAAATTCAATATCATTTGTTCTTCAGAATTTGTGTTTTGTTTGCATGCAATAGGTCATGCTTTTAAATATTTAATTCTTTCTTATTTATTTTTTGTAAATTTGATTTTAATAATTGAAGGTATTTTTTTAAATTATTTGATTTTAAGTAATTACCCAAAATCTTATTTGCATATAAACTTAAAACTAAATATGTAAATTTTTAACATAAGTTATATGATAAATTTTATTTAATTATAAAATTTGTAAATTAAACTTCCATGAATATTGAAAACTTTTATTTATTACAAATGCAGAAAGAAGTGTACATTTTCGAATAAAACAATAAAATAAAATACTTCCCGTAGTTGCCATTATGCTATTGTCGGTGCATCGCTTGGTGCTTCAACAACTTATCGCAGTGCATTTGCTTGGTGCTTTAACAACTTATCGCTTAATTACTCGTTTATTACGATTATATAATGATCCATTTTGCGAAAATCCGTTTACTTACGACTATATAATGCTGCATTTTGTCAAAATTAATAACACAACACAGATTAATTTGTAAATAATAAATTGAAACTTTCCTAATAAATGCTGAAAATCAATTTTCGTAAATAATAACTGAAAATTTCCTAATAAATGCTCATAATCAATTTTCGGAAAAAATGATAAATCAATCTTCAGAAAAAATGATTGAACACCTGTCATTAAGCCTACTTAAACCTGTTGCTTAGAAAAAATAAATGGAATCATCCAAAGCTTTGCAAACTCGAATTCGGGCCTGAACCGATTAATCTCATTGGTTTGTAAATATTGTAAGGAAGCCGAATATCTTCCGCTTAGGTGACAAACTTTTTGGACAAACTCGAATTCGTGCCTGTAATGGTTAATCTCATTGGTTTGTAAGTATTGTAAAAAGCCGAACATCTTCCGCTTAGGTGACAATCTTTTTGGAATGTACTGTACATGCAATTAACACCAGTGAAGTTGGCAACTAAACTAAACTTCTTATGAGCTATATCCATCACTCGCGCTGTTTCAAATGCATATAGACTTGTTCAAAATTTGTATAGCTTCCAATCTGCGAGCGCAGTGTACTTTATTTTGCAGGATAAACACAATGACACAAGAGAGAATACTTTATAAACAGAACTTATTTATTTTTCATTAAATTTTGAAAATGGCTATAAATTTAATTAATTTAATAATTTAAAATGATAAATTCGGCTATGAAAAATTTCTGTGGTGCCCTCCCTTCACTTGATGCCCTAAGCACATGCTTACTTTGCTTATAGGTTAATCCAGCACTGCTCACTGCAAAACAAATGTTGAATGCTATTTTTATATTTTGCCTTTTTCCGTAAAATCAAAAATCCTCTTCTTGTTTCTTTCAGTTAACAAAAACAGGTACTAATATCTTAAGAGTTTTTCTAAGACTATTACATGTACTAATGTCTTAAAAAAGCTCTGTTTAAGAGATCAACTGTTGATAAATGAAGACTAGTTGATTTGGGTTGTCTGCAACTGTGAACTTACTGTAAAGCATATTTTAGAAGAGTGTCCTTAGTTTGCCTCAAATGTTTGCGGCTTACCCCAATTGTTTATGGCAAGATTTTATTCATTGTCAGAAATTGACAACGAATAAAATCTTGTTATATGTAATTCATATTATTTTGTTTAATTTTTGTGTTTATGAATTAGTAACATGTTATTTTTCTTTTCAAATGATAATTTACTTTATATAATACATTTTTTATATACATGTACAGTCAATGACAAAAAGGTTTTGACATCTACTGTAGGGGCTGCATTAGAGGAAGTAGTTTTGATTGTAAAGTCTGGAAAATCTCCACACAGCAGCTTGTAATGAAATAGACCGTTCTTACCATGGTAGAAATAGGGGATGGGAATAGTTCACAGAGGGAAGAATTTCTATGACATACTTGACATGAGTAATGCGATCTGTATTCATTTCACTTTCCATTTTATTAAACACAGAAGACAATTTTATTTTTTATTATGCTCTTTACAAATTATAAAACCAGTATTGGTTATTAATGTCAATATAGTTTAGATAATTGTATAATGTTTTGTTTTTTTTGTTCTGTGAATATAGAACTGAAAATTTCTAAGTTTAAAAATTTTATTTCAATATGATTTTTTCATATAAAATTTGTTTTTAATTGTAAGATAAAAAATACAAATTAAGCACTCAAAAGTTTGGTTTATTTTAAGTTTTTCAGATATGCATATAATAAAAATATGAACTGTGGTTTATTTTAAGTATTTTCAGATTTGCATATAATAAAAATATGAAACTATATAATACATAACATATTATTTAGGGCAAAGCATAGAGCTTTTGTGGAGTTGAAAAACAATTTTTTTTTATAATTTGCTATTCTTCAAATTCTTAAAATATGTTATTCTTAAACATTAATAAACACAAATAATACTAAAAGATATATTAATTTGCAACCTAGAACTCTTAGACATAATAGGTGGCATTTTGAAATAATTTGCACTCAATTTGAACAACCTAGTTTATGCCTTTAAATACGGTATTAAACGACACTTCGGCATGCAATGCATCTTATTACTTAATAATTCAGTTATTGCCAGTAAAGTTACAATCCTAATTTATTTCATTAATATTTTTTATGCTACTTAATATATAAATAAAAGTTAAGAGCAAAACATAGTAAATGAAATCATTTTTTTGCATGTAAGCACTTAAATATGCAATATTCCTTCCACTCCCTCATTGCTAATCAACTGATGGAATGGTTGCAACCCACATTGTAGCCTACACCGATCAACTAACTGCAGTAATGACTCAATCAGTTTTTGCATATTGTATGAAAGCCAAACCTTTTCTGCTGATGTCAAAACCTTTTTGTCATAGACTGTACAATCTTTATGAAATAAAAGTGCATGCACATAAAAATGATAAGATTCTAATATGATTTTTCATATGGTTTATTGTATTATTTTTGCTGATTTTTTTAGATCTGGAACCAATCAATTTTTTCATAGATACAATATATTTTTTTACACGTATTCTTCGGGAATATGTTTATTGTGTAAAAACAGAATTGAGGTACTGATTATTTAAACAACTTGGATAAATGAAATTACTCTGTATTCAGTTTAAATTTTTACTTATTTTTTAATTTGCATTTTTGATAATTACTGATATTAGTCCTGGTAGACCACATTAATTTTAGCAGAGTGTATTACATTCAGAGTCTAAAAGTTTGGTAAATCCTGCTATGTATATTTAAAATAATAAAAGATAATAAAGTATTTATAACTAGTATTATTTGTTATTGATTATATATATCAAATTTGATCATAAATACAGATTTTGGTGAAATTAGAAACATATATATTTTGTTTTAGATGATTCAAATTTAAGGAAAAAATTCATCTTTTAAAGTGATACTGTTTTATAGAGGGAAAATTTCTAAATATGGTATTAAGTTAAAGTTGTTATAGTAAAGATAATTGATGAGTTTTGATCATTGTTTCAAATAAAAATTTTAATATTATAATGATATGTTACAATAATTTAATAAAAAGTAATAAATCCTATAACAGATTATAAGCAGAAATGAAATATGAAACTGATATATCATTATATAAAAATTCTTTTATGTTCCTAATGTTTGCATGTTATAGAGACTATGAATTTATGGGATTATAAATTTTTTCCCTGAAACAAGTTTTAACTGTCAGTTGATAATTTCAGTACTTTTAAGCACAAAAATGACAACGGTTTATTAATTAAATACAGATTTTTCACAAAATGTCATAACTCTGTAATATATGTTTATATAAATTTGTTAAAATTTTTTTAGTATAAAAAATGAAAATTCTCTATGATGATTTCTTTCAAATCTGTCATATGGTAGTATAAAAAATGAAAATTAATTATTTTGAAAATTTGTAAATTTTTACAATAAAAACCTGAACTTCATATGAAGTGAATCTGGTAGGTGGTTAAGTATGTAAGCACAATAAATTGTCTGTGTTATGAATTTAAAATAAATTTGTTTATTTGTAGTAAAATTTTATTAATTATTTTTTAGTATTTAGAATTCAAAATTTGCTTATTTTAACCAATTCTTCACTTTCTTATGGGAAATGCATAGAATAAAATACTAAATGAATAACTATATAGCACTTTCTGCAGTTTAACTAATTATCTTTAATCAACCAGCATACAATACTAACGTTTTCGACGTACATACGCCATCATCAGGTATTCTTTACCCTTTCTACATTGGAATTAAGATAACAATAGAACATTGCTATGGTAACAATAAACGTTTTGGAATAAATACAAAATCTTCATTCTCAGTACAATTTTTTTTAAAAATAGAAAACTCTACTATTTATAATTACAAACTTAATACATAACAGAAAAACAAAAAAATAACTTATTAATTAATTAAGTAATTAATATACACAGACGAAACAATCTTCATTTTTATATCGTATCTACAATATCTGTATTGTATTGTACAATATCTATATTGTATATTTTAATATACAATATCTAAATTGTATCGTAACTACAATATCTAAATTGTATCATACTAAATTGTACTGAGAATGAAGATTTTGTATTTATTCCAAAACATTTATTGTTACCATAGCAATGTTCTATTGTTATCTTAATTCGAATGTAGAAAGGGTAAAGAATACCTGATGATGGCGTATGTACGTCGAAAACGTTAGTATTGTGTGGTAGTTGATTAAAGATAATTATTTAAACTGCAGAAAGTGCTATATAGTTATTCATTTAGTATTAAGTCTTAAGCAGTTATATTTTAAAGAACTGAATAAAATACAAATGCAATCTTGCATTACCCCTTTGTTGCATTTATGAACTTGGATGTCTTCATTATTTCTCTTAAGATCTGCTTTTGCATATTCTTTATATTTTACTATTTGATATTAATGTCATATTCAGTCACTTTTAAGACCAATTCAGTATTAGCTTTATCTTATTTAAGATTGTTTCTTATGTTCATCTATTCTTGACTTTAAATTTCTAGAAATAAAGAAAATATATGCTTCATCTGATTGGAGAATGTTATATATGTGAATCTTGTAAACCTCATACATCAAAACATTGGGTGTAAGAAAGTAATTATTTCTCTGTTATTGAAAGATGGTGCTTTTCCTTAAAAGTGATCATCTGGTTGAATATTTTCTTTTACTTTTTTTTTTAATGGATTGAAGTATAGTAAGTATTCTGTTAAAACCCATAGCATCACAATTTTTATCCCCATTTTTATATGATATAAAATTACTCTAAATTCTTTAAAACTTATGTAACATCTTCAACAACTCTTGGCATGAATAATCATATGCCCCTTGTTTTATACTGAGATAAATTTAATTTTTTCTATAATGTTGTTTAGAGCAGTGTATAAAATGCCTTACAAAAAAGGGGAATGAAAATACTGTCCATCCAGCTTAGCCGCGATCATCGATGCAAGTATGTGTGTGCTAACTGAACGAGTCCAGTGGCAAAATAGGGATGACAGCTTCACATGTGGATGTTTTCAAACACAAGATAACTGAAGTTGAATGGAAGTCTATTGTAATGTCGAATGCTAAATGATTAGTTTCGACGTTGCAAATAGTATATTTAACAGAACTTAATATAATATTAATTAAATAATTTTTATCTAATAAAATATAATCATTTTATACATCCAGAATAAAAAAATAACAATTCATTTTTTTAGTAAATATTTCACCTTTAATTAATAACTGTTCTCATCACACTCTGAATCAGTTGTTGAATCACTGTCAGTCAATGAAATACAGAGTGGTTCACACACTTTTTCTTCTATAATTGCATCTTTATCCAGTAAGTTGCTTCTATTTTAATTACATGCTTGCAATATTTAAGCCAGTTTTCAACAGATATGCTGTTTATAGCGTCTTCGGTTGTTTGAAAAAGTTTAGTCATTTTGATATCACCAGTGAGATTAATATTGCATAAATATCTTTTTAATTCAGCCCACACATATTCAATGGCATTTATATCTCAGTGGTATGGAGGGAGACAAAGTGCTGTAAATCTATGTTCTGCTAGCATACAATCAAATCGATAGGTTTCTACTTTAGGAGCATGTAATTTGACAGCTCTAAAATTCAACCTTCAGTGAATCAGGTTAATGTTGAATAGCATTCATAGAAAGCCAATCCAGAATAGTTCTTTTAGTATTGCTTGAATTTGGTAGCTTGTTTTAACTGGACTGAATGATATGGAGCATTATCAATAACAGCAGCATTTTTAGAAAAATTTGGAATAAGTTTTTCTTTTGTCCATTTCTCGTAAATAGTAGAATTCATTTGTCCGTGATAATAACCTGTGGTCATATTTGCTTTGTATATAAGTTTAGTATTTGGAAGAAATCACATAAAGCCACCTGCCCACAAAACAATAATTCAATGCGAAGTGTTTCCACTTTGAAAAACTCCACCATGTCACTCGATTGCCAGCATTTACCAAATGTCAAATTGCTATCAACCCACGTTTTGTCAATATAAACAAAAATTCTTTTTTCCTCTTGATACCTTTTATATTCCTTAGAAATTGCCTTCTCATTAAAACGATATCACTCCTTTCAGTTAGAATTTTCCTTTTATTTTGGCTTCGTTTCCATTTAAATCTATTTTATGTAAAATCTGTTTTAATATTTCCTCTTTCCAAGTTAAGTTGATTTTTTCCTTTAAAACTGGCAATAATTTGTTTAATGAAGGAAACTTTCTTTTCTCAGGTGTAAAACTCTTGCACTGTACTCCTAATAATATCACAATCGAAATCATCTATTCCAGTTGTCTGCAGAATGTCCACCTTTCTCCGCTTTTTTGGAGAGAAAAAAACTTGATTCAGCTTGCGCTGCTGACTCTCTACGAATCTTTTTTATTGTCATCAACAATACACCACATATCTGACTTGCTCGTTTTGTGGAATAAGAAACAGGAATTAAAACATCGCTGTTTTCTGCTTCTCTATCACAAAATTCAATTACATTGTGTAAAATTTTTTCATCTCATTTCGAAAAGGCTTTGTTGCAACCTGTGTTAGCCATCACAAATAGAAAAAGGTAAGCAAAAACACTAAGGTGACAAATAACAGAATTATGCAAAGAAAAGTAAAACCGAAACCATTCCCACCTGTCATTATATTGACTGCGACTCTCCCTTTCGCATTTGGATTAATCCATCTTAGCTAGGCACGGCTTTCGTGGATGGACAGCATATCACTTTATAGCCCTAAGAATATATATACAGTGGATTCTGCTAATTGATACACATTGGGACTAAGCCATTTTGGCCCAATTAAGCAGTTGCCCCAATTAAATAAAGTAGTAATAAATTATAAAATAAATATGTAATTCATAGGTAAAAAAAAATAACAATTAGGTACTTTATACTTTATACTTTATTAGCTTTTTAGCAATTTTCTCTGACTTCGTCCTTCAACATTGGGCTGCTGATATTCATACCTCACCTGCTAACTATAGAAAACCATTCATCTAATGCTCCTTCGACTGCTGGATCCTTTTCATCATGCTTTCTTTTGGATGTTCCTGGAATTTCTTTCTGTAATGTCTACTACTCATGCAGTTGATTTTCTTGTTAATAGGAGACACACTATAGTAGATTTTGGTTTATTTCAGCAATTCTACAATGGCTTGTATTAAATGGCTGGCTTTTAATTTTATTCAGTCTTGGCAAAGATTTAAAAATTTTAAATAAAATTGACACTGTAAATGAATATCACTAGGTACAGTAACGGTAGACTTAAGTAGATTCACTCGAT
>AYEL01056283.1:0-14906 GCA_000484575.1 Olivierus martensii
ATCTTAAAAAGCAGTAAAAGAAAATCAAATAAACTGACATTAGACCAAAAGAAGCAAATTACTGATCATTTACAATTCTGGATGTAGTAAGATGGATTTTTGTTGTATGACAAGAAGTTTTACAATTAACTATTCAGAAATGCTTTAATCTGGGTTCCATTACAGATTCAGGAAGGAATGTAAGAAGTCAATAACTTTGACCTAGGGAGAAGAACTGAGTGCTCTTTCTGAGAACTATCATCATAAAATTTTAACTGTTGTCAAAATTTTTATAGTGATGGAGCTGAAGCCACAGCTGGAATATACTGTGGCTCCGGAGCCTAACCTATTTCAAGCCAGCTCCCCAGCCCTGGTTACGTCATCGTAAGACGTGCAACAATTGCATTTTTAAATGTTACGTTAGCGTAACATCAATGCGAATATGACATCATCCCTAATTCGAACATATCTCTGAAGTTAAAAATGAAAGCATTTTGGCCGCCACTCCAAAATGCCCCCATCCTCTTGAACAATCTCGATCTAAGTGTACCGCTAATGAATCGATATATTGTTCGATAATTCATTTAATTCTGTTTTAAAATAATAGAGTTTTACAGAGTTAATATTGGAATACAAAATTTATTAAAAGCGTTTTTAAAATAAATTAACCACGATAATTTACAATTAAATGTATTTCTTTATTAAACGTATTTACTTATAAATCGTATTTAAGACACTTACTTTTTCTTTTGACGATTAAGTTCTCCAGAAATATCTTCGGGAACATTCTCAATCGTACTCAAATATCGCTCTTGACTTTCCATTCCCTCATCTCTCGAGCATGCGAACCATTTTTGAAGAGTATTCCACTAGCGAAGATATCTTTACGTAAATAACATTTAAATAGACTCGATATTTAGCAAAACAATAATTTATTATATAAATATACCATGTAGGACGAAGCACATTTTTTATTTGGATATTCAAATACTTCCATTTTGTCCACTAGTTTTAATAATTTATTCGGCAATTTCCTTTCTAAATCAGTATGTAATTCCACCTGAAACGAATTATTATGTGTAAATTTTTTGTAATTAAAATAAATAAATAAAAAAATTGGAAGAAAAAGTGAAAATTAAAATCGGTTCAATAACACGTGGAGAGAATTTTAAATGAATATATGTTAACGAAATCCTAATCAGTTTTTAAAAATTCACAATTTATTCATATTATGAACTTTGCATCGCTACTTTCAGAGAAAATTACACGAACCAAAAAATATTTAAATTTCTTTTATTTCAAGTAAATTTAAACTAAATTACATCGATGAAAATAATCCTGACGATAGAGCACTAGCTTTCCATTTGAACGATCAGGGATTGAATCCCTGTTTTTTCAATTCTTTTAAAGAGATTCAAACTTTCCTTGGCAATTGTTATCCTTCAACGGATACGATCCTTCAAATTCAATAGGGAGTTTCGTTACTACGTAATGGGTCTAATTGGTTGCCGCTTAACATCATTGATGTAAATCAAAGGCGAAAAATAATAATAACCAACTGTAAGGATCCGACCCCGTTTCAAACCCCTGTAGCAACCTTAAAGCCGGATAGACCGAGATTGTTATCTGTTACAATTTTTTCGTTTTCCTGTCAATGTCCTGTCATTTCGTTTTTCTGTCAGTGTTTTATCTGTGTCAAGTTTTTGTTTTCATGTCAGGACGGAAGCAAAAACTTATCTAAATCTTTCATCAATTCCAAAAAAGGGAAAAAGAAGGTAGATTGACGCGAAACATCGACCCGTAAGATCACCTTCCCGGTTAGTCACGTCCTCTAACAGAAGGAAATTCGCTATCGCACAACGGATGTATACATATGAACCTCTGCT
This sequence comes from Olivierus martensii, assembly GCA_000484575.1. NCBI lineage: Eukaryota > Metazoa > Arthropoda > Arachnida > Scorpiones > Buthidae > Olivierus > Olivierus martensii. Next base: position 1,866 of record AYEL01056283.1, read on the forward strand.
ATAAAAATGCAGGAGAAAGAGTCTGAAATCAAAAGAATCGAAAGATTTGCTCACAGCGACGGAGAAGATCCTCATCACAATAGAGAGAGAGAGAGAGAGAGAGAGATCCTCGTCCTAAAAAGGCGAGAACTCAACGAAATCCTCGTCTGAGGAGAAGTCAATTCGATTCTCATCTCAGGAGAAGTAAACTAGATCCTCGTCCCAGAAGAAATCGACGAGATCCTCATCCGAAGTAGAAAGATCAACGAAAGAACAAAGTCGCCGATCTCTAGTGCCACCAATAACTTTGTGTTTGTACATTTTTTGTTTTTTTTCTTTGGACTAAAGACTAAAATGGAAAAATATAAAGAACTATTGTGTGCAGAGCGAGAAGATTTACAAGAAAACGAAAAGGTATTTATTCTCCCATAGCTGCGCCGTTAAGCCTAACGTCGCAGGATCCAAGATTGTAGAGACTCTCTTTCAATAAAATGGAATCTGGTCATTATACCGTAGTCTCTGAGTCGTAAGTGCTTCGCAGAGTTCATTCTCCCGTCCTTTCCCACAAGCCACATACTGCTAGTAGGTTTACGTCTGTTTGTTTAGTGTCGCACGCCGACATTCGACTGGTGCCAGAAATCCTGATATTATACCACAAAGTCCCGAAATTCCACAAAACTAAACTTTATAAAATCTTATGGATACCGGATATTAAGCCCTATATATATAACATTATTGTATACTGATGACAAGATGATGACATAATAGTGCAACAATGACTGACGTCATGAAATTCTATTGATTCTATTTGTAAAATGAACATTTTACAAATAGAATAAATCGCTAGGTCGCGCATTGAGTGACGTTACAAGGAAAAATAATAGAAATACTCGATAACGTAACTGTGAATACGATTATCATTAATACAATTAGGGGGGCGGCCGGAAGGCCGAGTGGGAACGCGTTGGCGTGCCACATAGGAGGTCCCAGTTTTTTTCTGAGCGCTGGGCCCGATCCAGCGATCCCCGTCTTTCACCACCCGGCTCCCCACGGGTGTGGGTGCCCGTGGCTGGGGAGCTAGCCCCGGGTTTAGCTGTAGGCGATATAGAAACTGTGAGAAGAAATGCTCAAATGAAAAGATTAACAATGCAGGTGAGAAAAAGTTTCACATACATATCGACATTGGATATACTTGTATATTACCCATTTTCTCTATGATTTTACAATAGATAATATCACAAATATGTATCGATATATGACGTCACTGCAATGTAACAGCTGGAACAATGATAATTATATGCAGTAAAGGGGAAAATTATATGTCAAAATTTCCGGGCAATCTCGGGCATCCTGGCTAATCATAAATAGATTTTGGATTGTAGGTTTGTTGTTTATATCGAGTAAACGGTAAAAGCTGAAACTGCCAAATTTGGCATAATTCTTTCTGATTACCAACTTAAATAATTTGCCTATTAAAAATGATTTTTTTTTAGAATAAACATTGTTAAATGATATCGAATAATCCAAAACCCAGATGTCAAAAGTGTTTTGTAGAAATTTTGCTTTCTCTGATGACATATAACGCCATCCGTTGGCTAAATTGTTAAACTTTATGAATTGTTGGATTATTCGTAATATTTTTAGAGCGCTTATCCTAAAATATCGACGAATAGTCCAATTATTTAAATCAGATTATCAGAAAGAACTCGTCTACCAAATATGGCAGATATATCTTTAGCAATTAGGAGATTATTGGATACAAACAAATACGGTATGCAATTCAAAATATATACAAGATAAAACAATTTGATTCGAGAAGTATAAAATTGTGAATAATTCCTATTTAATATTTCGCGAAATATGTAACTTACTTTCAGATACTATACGTTATCAGAAAAATTAAATTATGATTATTGAATAATCCAGCTAACAACAGAATTTTAAAGTTACCAGATTGTTGCCATCGTGTCTCTAAATACCATCGCTATTCGCCAGTGTGTTAATGACATGTAATTACATCGCTAACTATACCAGGATTGCGTAAGTGGATATGAATAAATACATATACTTAATAAGTTATCCACTTAATGTTATTATTTATCGAGACAAGCCAACTATAATTGGAGTAAGTGGATATGAATAAATACCTATACTTAATAAGTTATCCACTTAATGTTATTATTTATCGAGACAAGCCAACTATAATTGCTCGAAAAATTAGGCAATTCTATTAGTAAATAATCTCAATAAATATGAGATTTGAAATAACAAATGAAATGAATGAGTGGAAAATTTTCTAATGAAAGAACGTTTCTGTTCGGGAGCAGTTGAATGAAGCTAATTAATAACGCAGTCAATTTTACACCATAAATAATGCATAATAATTGCGGCAGTACTAATCTCAATATCTCTCTAACAACGGTCAGACATTCGGGTCACCGATTTTTTTGAAATTGCGCATACAGTACTTATAGTAGTCCTCTAGGACAATATAATGTGTGAGCAATAAAGTGCACTTACTCAACACTGATTGGAAAAGGGCCGTAAAATATGCAAAAATACAATTAGGGGAATATATGGTAGAATCTAAATCTATTATAGCGAAAGAGCCAGTAAAAATATTTATTACTAGCGGAATGTGCCCAGCGCTGCCCGGGTACATCCCTGATTGGAAAAGGGCCGTAAAATATGCAAAAAATACAATTAGGGGAATATATGGTAGAATCTAAATCTATTATAGCCAAAGAGCCAGTAAAAATATTTATTACTAGCGGAATGTGCCCAGCGCTGCCCGGGTACATTCCACTTGTAATAAATATTTTTGAAAAACAATTAATTATTCTAAAGAAAACGGCTTTTAACTATTTTATGTTGGTTTTATTTCCATTTTAGCAGTTGAATTTTTTTAATACGGCGTTTATAATCTTCACGAGACTCCGATTCGAAAACGATTTACTTACAAGAGGAGGTTCAGACATTCGGGTCACCGATTTTTTTGAAATTTTGCATACTGTAGTAGTCCCCTAGGAAAATATAATGTGTGAGCGATAAAGTGCACGACTCAAACATTGTCGAGAAAATCACACGAGAAGTTTCGTATTGAGTTCATATATTTAACCAAATTTCGAATGTTTCAGTAGCGTAGTGGTTGAAGATTTGCTTTTATAATTGCGTGATCGCTGGTTCAACTTTTTGCATTGACAAATTTTTTTATTTTTATTTATTTATTTTATTATTATTATTTTTCTCTCGCATTGTTTTATATAAATACAGTTATTTATATTTTTTTATTTGTTTTAAATATTTTATATATGTTTATATCAACGATGGTTTCTATATATTTTTTGTCAATAGATGACGCCACTTTCTATTCTGTAAAAATACTAACTTTCTGATAACTTATATAATTCATCAATGAATGTCTACCTTGAATGTGACGTTATTTGACATTGTTGTTTAATTATATAGCATAGTATTTCAAAACCTGACTGGACTATAAATAAATCAGCAAAAATACCTGAATGATAAGAAGATCCAAAGAGCCCTCAATGTCGGAGAACTTGGAAAGAGGGAAAGTATCCTTAATTTAAAGATTATGTAGCAAAAAATATTGGGCAAATCGTTAAATAATTAATTTTTATATATTTTATAAAATATTATAATAATAAATAAATTTTATGATAGGAAATATGATTCAATATTTGAATATGAAACATGGAATATTATACAGCAGTATTTTAATTTTTCATTCTTAAAAAGTAATATATAATCTGAATTGAAAAATATAAATATTACTAAATGAGTTCGAAATAAGATAGATCAGTAAAATTAAATATTTTTTCATAATATAAAATATATATGGTTATATGATATACTTAATCATAATATGATTAAGTATATCATGCATATGAAGTATTCTACTTCAATTAGTATTATTTTAATCATAATTATGATTAAAATAATACTAATTGAAGTAGAATAGGGACTAATAATTGGTAACGCGTTGGCGTGCCTCGCAGGAGGACCCGGGTTCGCGTCCCGGGTCTGGTCCCGGATTTTTTCGGGGTACTAGGCCAGGCCCGGTGATCCCTGTCCTTCACCATCCGGCCCCCTCCACAGATGTGGGTGCAGCCCGTGGTTGGAACTGGCCCCGCACCCTTAGTAATCTCCCTGATTGGAAAGGGGGCGTAAAATATGAAAAAAAATAAGGAAATGATTATAAATACGATATAATATATTGATATTTAAAAAAAAAGTTGTTTATTAAATTAAATGATTCATTAAAATACAATTGGCTTGCATCTGGAATAACCTTGCTACTAATCAGTAAGCATGCAGTCCTGGATTCGGATGGAGTCAACATTATATTAGGTGAGAAAATGACACATATTACACATATCAGGTGAGAAATGATTTAACTTTTTCCCGATATTTTTAGAAGTGCTTTTTTTCTTATTAGAACATAAAACATTATTTCAAAATTGTTTGCGTGACATTATACAGAAGGTCATATTGTGTAAAATTTCAAAAAATACTTTATATAATTTACTTCGTTGTATATATTATCAGAACGAAAACAAATCATGGTTAGATCAATTATGAATGTTTTAATACTGTAATATTATAAATTGTTTTTAAATCTTTCTTTGAAAAAGTTTATAAATTTAAAAGAAAAACATTTATATAATAAAGTCTATTACGATTGAAATTGATGCTTTTGTCAGTCGAAAATACAGTAGATTCCGCTTTTTTGGGCCAAATCTCAGAGAACGGAAACCAAACTATTAAACTAATATATAATTTCTTAATTGGGACAGTACCAGAAAAAGAATTTAGCAAATTTTGATATATTTTAGGGATTTTAGAAAATATGTCAACACTACGTAGGCCTACACTATTATTTGCTAATCACTAGAGTGATGCGAATCAGTTATCTATCGTCGTGAGTCTGACAAGTATGCGTCTGCTTAAGAGTCTACCGTTACTATATACTGCATCTAGAGGTATTCATTTACAGGGTCGATTTTATTTAAAATTTTTAAATGTTTGCTAAGATGCCAAGATATGATTTTATACTTTTAAGTAAAATTCTTTTGCTGGATAAAATTAAAAGTCAGCCATACAAGCCATCGTAGACTCGCTGATATAACTGGTGTACCAAAATTTACTATAGCGCGTCTCCTACAAAAAGAAAATCAACTGCGTGAGGAGTAGGATATACAGAAAAAATTCTAGGAACATCCAAAAGAAAGCATGATGGAAAGGATCCAGAAGTCGAAGATACAATTAGATCAATGGTTTTATATAGTTATCGGGCGAAGCGTGAATATCACGCTTCGCCCGATCACGACCACGCTTCGCGCCGTATCACGGGCGAAGCGTGGTCGAGCGTTCAAGGAGAAGTCAGAGGAGATCGCTAAAAAGCTAATAATTAGGTAGCTATTTTTAATAAAGCATTAAAATAGGTAGGGCCTACCTATTATTTTATCTACTTATTATTATTTTATCTACTTATTTATTTACCGACGTATTACATATTTTATTTTAAAATTAATTAATATAGTTTGTTTAATTGGGGCAGCCGCTTAATTCGGCCAAAATGGATTAAGATGGGTACACACTACGACTGACTTCACTGATTCGACCGACCGACTGATTCGAGCCAGACCAATCACATTGTTGCTATGGAAACGTGACGTAGATCGTTCACGTCGGTCGAGTCGATCGTAGTGTAACCCATCTTAGGGTACGGCCAGGCTGGTAAGCGCGTAGCGACAAGCAACATACGACTGGCGACAGAATCGTTCACGTCGGTCGAGTCGATCGTAGTGTAACCCATCTTAAGGGTATGGCCAGACTGGTAAGCGACAGAGCGAGTCTTTTGTAGCTGGCAACAAAAATCATTTTCAAACATACAGGTTTTCGTTGAACTGGCCAGACTGACGTAAAGCGATTGCGACCAATCGCTAAGCGCTTGAACGACTCGCTCAGAATTCAAACGAGTTTGATTTTGCGCGACAGAGGCGATAATTCTGTTCTTGTGGAACTTAAGTAATGAATTCCAGCAGCATTAATAGAGAACTTGATTTCAGAAGTTTAAAGCAGACCTGTATTATGGCAAAACACAAACAAAAATTTTAAAAATAGAAATATTACCGATAAATTGTGGGAGAAAGTGGGAAATGCTTATGGTATATCTGGTGAGTACAGTAACTCGTAAATTTATAAAATTCTTATGTTTTAAATAAATTAATGGATATTTGCGTAGAAGGATTGATGAAAATCATCATCCGAAAGAAGAAAGAGTCGTAATTTTCTTGATAATACCATTATGGCGACTGAAGTCGAGCAAGCCGCGTATCAGTATGGCTAGGATGTCGTCAGCTACTAATCTCTCTGTCGCTAGTCGTATGTTGCTTATCGCTACGCGCTTACCAGCCTGGCCGTACCCTAAGTCCCAACGTGTCCCAATTAAGCGGAATCGGCTGTATATTCTATTTATTGATTGTCCATTATTATTATTTTTGGTATGGTTTAACGCCCCTTTTCCACACAGTGAAATAAGCGGTTGAGAATATCGTTGTCCATCACGGGTCTTTCTGAACCGCGCTATACCCCAATGCCGGATCTAAAGTGAGGCGAGCGAGGGCAGTCGCCAAGGGCGAAAATGAATTTGCAATTTCACACACAAGCTTAATTATATTTATCTTGAGAGTATTTCGTGCTGTAGAGTCGGTCTAATAAATTAGTCAAATCTTTGAGTGAGAGACTTGGACTGCCTTTACCGTTCAAGTCTCTCGCTCAGAGAATACAATGGACCGTCGTAGTCTCTGCGTGGTGTTAAAGCTCTTAAATGAGTTCCAAATCCCAAGATGGTGTGCTAAATAGAAACCTAAACGGAGCCAAACTGAGAAGTGGTCAGCTTCAGTCTTATGAGGACTCTGTTGTCTTTACGACTGTGGTGGGAGGCTAAGGCTTCCCCGAGAGAGATGTAAAATCTTCGTAGAGTTTAATTGAACATAGGGCTCTGGACGGGCGTCTGAGCCCGGCTAATTCATGGATGCGATATTTCGTTAAAGGGTCTATAGGTGATCTTTTTTTGGGGCCGCAGGTATGCTGCATCGGATACGAAGCGGAGATCTCCCGATCCCTACAGACGGGAGAAGTTATGTTCGTTTAGTGGTCTTCCTCCGCGAAAATTTCGAATGAAGATTGAGCGAAGAAAAAGTTTCGAATTTGTTAATAAGTGTATTTAAGTTTGTCTCTTTCGGCCGGCTGTTGGCATTGTTACGTCACGTAGTGCCTGAATATTTGAAATTCTCCTCCTTGTGACAGAACTTACTGTTGCGATATCAGGCTATGATTAAAACAGATTCAATTTCGCAAATATTCTCCCCTGTAGTACTTTTCTTGGTGAAGCAGGATAGTTTGCTCTTTATGGCAAGTTGCAGAATACAAGGGCTTCTCTATTTCACAAGCGTTTACTAATAGGAACCTATCAAAAAATTGCCTACCACTTACTATCTATACTATCTATCAGATCGAAAACGGAGTAAAGTAACATAAATAAAATATATATATTTTGTCAATTGGATGGCCGTATAGTAAAGCGCCGTGTCTCTTGAACCTTAGATGCTAAATTCAAATTCCAACTTCTACACTTTCAGTTTTCAAAAAAGGCTTTTCCCGTTGAATTCCATCCTTAAACCTTCTGCTTAATCCCATCAAGGATTTGGACTAGCCTGTAAATGTGTTCTAAAAATATTTTGAGTGTTAGTGATCGGAATACTAAATTTCAGTTTATAAAATTGTCCCTCATTTACCGAATTATAACAGTTCTGAATTACAATCAAAAATTTTGATAAAACCTCGTTACAAATCAGGACCATGAGTATAAATTTCAATTAATGATTTAATTTTATTATTAAAAAATTATAATAAATTAATTTCAATTAATGTTCAGAAAATTAAAATAAAGTAATTAAATAAGCGATCAATTGTTAACCAGCACACTGAATAAATATATTTAGTGTAATGTGAATTTTAGATATTAAAATATCATTCAAAAATCTAATTATAAAATTAAATAATATTTTATTGAAAATAAATTGAATTTATTTATAGAAGTAGGTTTTTTGAAAACTGTGGGTCTATAGAAGATTTTTTTCGTCTCCTTGGAAAGACAATCTTTCTACAGAGATAGTAGAGAGATTATGTTTTAAGCGAGCTCCAGTCATTCTTTCTTAGGAAAGATTATCATTTTCCCATGATGCTTAGAATTCGCATAAGATTGATGTGTATACGCGAATTCGCGTATACACATCAATCTTAATCCAACCAATAAAATTACTCATTGCATTGCATTTCACTGGCACTGTGCAAACTCGGTATTTTAAGGAAATGACGGTAAACGAATATGGTTATTTATCTAATTACACCTCGCAACAACTATAAGCTTTTATAAATGAATTGGAGAACTAAGTTACTCAATTTTGGAGAAAATGATACCGAATGTATTGAAACAGTCATTGAGAGAAATGTGGAGTGACTGATTTGTTGTGCATTTACTGACAATCAGTCAGTAAATGCACAACAAAGATATAATATTAATAAGATGTTTTATTAAATTAAAAGAAACATTCATCAAAAACGAAAGTCAAAAAGTGACAAAATATTGATATTTTGCTACTTTGTCCGCACGTGAAAATTCGATCCCCATATGGTACATTCCCTAATTTGGAGGTGTTGAATCCAAAAATGAAATTATTTTCAATCGCTGAGACCCCATTATCAAGATAAAGGCCTCAAAATTTGGGCCTATCAATCGAATTTTCTACAATTTTCTACGTAATTTTAAGCACCTTCAAACTAGGAATGAATGCACTATAGGGGGTCGAATTTTCAGAGGCGGACAAAGGTAGCCGGTACCCAAATATTTGTATTTGAAGCAAATAATACCGGTGTTTGTAGTAAAAAATAATGCCACTGAGGTAAGATTTTACTTTGAATGCTGTCATTCACTCAATAGTTTAGATTGTATGTTACTTTTTACATCTAGTAATTAATTTAGATTTGTTTCTTACTTTAATTGATTCTATTAGTTTGTCATTTATAATTGCGATTATTAACAAAAGACGAACTTTTCAGCGTATCAAAGCTTTTGTGTTTAATCTGAACACAATTCTACATTGACAAGTAGCAGCGGTTCATCAAGTAAAATTTTGCTTAAATACGAAGGAAAATATTTTATATTATTTTAAACATTGCTAGCACGATTGGTAGCAAATTTTAAATACTGATATTAAATTTGAAAAATAAGATAAGAAATAAATATTATACATTTAATGCATAGAATTTTGTTTGAACTTTTTATTGTTCAAAAGGTGTTTAGAAAATGAGAATATGCAGTAATATCCTAAACGATGAATAATAGCTTAAAAAAAAAAAATATGCTATAATTCTGATCGATAGACAATTGACAATGACCACTTTAGCTATTGTGCATCCGAGATAGTAACATAGCCACCTATTGGCAAAATTTTTAATCTGTCAACCGTGGCACCATGTGTATGAACGCTTATAATGTATTGTCAAATCATAACGTTATTTGGGGAAAAATAATAAATGATATTCCTGAAATGAAAAAGGATGTTATTGAACACTACTTGGAAACATTCTCAAGCAAAAAATACAAGTATGTCATTGATAATTATATCAGATCAATGTTCATAGCCAAGCGCAATATCATGGAATGTGCTTTAAAAACAAAGTTCAAACGATCAAACAACTGAATAAGTTTTATTGTTGCTATTCTGAAGAAAATGGAAATCTCTGATTCGTATTATGAACGTCCTGCTAGATAAATATTTTTTTAAATTTATGTAATATTTATAATTCGTGATAATTAAATATTAAAACAATTTTATTTTATATTTCATCAATTAAAACTACAGGGTGATTACAAATGATTCATCGGGTTTTGAATGAATGTATTTCACAAAGTATTACAAACAAAATAGTGATTGATACATTGTATGAAAAGCACATTTTCAAGTTTCTTACACATCATTACAAATGTTCTAGGTGCTCTCCTCGTGTACCTACACGTTACAAGACTGATTGTTTCCGAGACTGATAGCTGATAACCCACACTTCACATTCCAACAAGACGGAGCTCCGCCTCATTGGCATAGAGAAGTGTGTCGCCATCTGAACAGGGAACTTCCAAACAGGTGGGTTGGGCGATGTGCGCAGAATGATTTAGCACTCTTAAGGTGACCCCCAAGATCTCCCGACCTTACAGTTTGTGATTTTTTTCTTTGGGGATACATGAAAGACAATGTGTACGTACCAATTTTTCCGACAACATTGGCTGAACTCCAAAACTGCATCACTGCTGCGCTGGCGAACATTGACAGGGACATGCTCGAATATGTATGTTGACTACCGCATAGATGTGTGTCGTGTAACACGAGGAGAGCACATAGAACATTTGTAATGATGTGTAAGAAACTTGAAAATGTGCTTTTTCATACAATGTATCAATCACTATTTTGTTTGTAATACTTTGTGAAATACATTCATCCAAAACCCGATGAATCATTTGTAATCACCCTGTATAAAATTCTAACAAATAAAATTATTTTTATGAATTTTTTTCATAGAATTTAATTTTGATTAAATTACTATTATACTTATTTGATATAAAATATATTTATTTATTTAGTTATTTCATTAAAATGCATAATTATAAATATATTTATTTATTTAGTTATTTCATTAAAATGCATAATTATTCTCATTCTGATTTTTTAATACTTTTTGGTTTGGAGATCCAAGGAAAAACAAAAGGAATAGAGTCTAGTTTCAAATAACGTCATTTTGAATGAAGGAAAGGTTCGAAATCACTTTCCACCAAATGAGCTAAACAAACTCATTCCTTATAATTTGGAAATATTTTCTAACATCACGCCGAATTTTTACAATCCATTGCTTCCTAATAGCATCATCTATTGGAAAACAATTTCATGTTGTACAGCAGGCACTTTTCCATTATAATTTTTTCATAATAGTAGTGAAAAATGAACGCGCCTCATGTTTTCAGACGATACCAGTCACGGAATTGTGTTTCGTTTGATCGCCACCAGGTAGCGTGCACGCAAAGTGGACATTGTCCATTGAATATTTTCCTCAATAATTTGTTGAAATCCTCTACCTCAGAAAAACTACAATGCCAATGTATTTCAACTAAAATAAAAGTGTTTTTCATCCAATATGTATAAATTTAACGGTAATTTCTTACAAAGCTACATTGTCATTTCTTTTAATTAATAATTAATTTAAAAAAAATAGTTATCCAAAATTCCAAGTATTTTAATGGCATTTAAATATTCTATTCCGAATGAAACTACATATTATTACTTCTTTCAAAATATCTACATGTTGATTGTCTCGCCTGAGAGATAGATAAAGCTATCGTTCTAACTACATATTATTACTACTTTCAAAATATCTACATGTTGATTGTCTCGCCTGAGAGATAGATAAAGCTATCGTTCTCTGCAAAAAACGATAGATAAAGCTGTTTTCGGCTGCAAAGTCGCGAATTTTACCGAATATCAACAATATTAATTCTAACTAAACCTAACGGTTCTAACGACTCTGCAAATTCCAGAGTTCGGCCTGAGCTCAGGTCTTAAACTAATTCTAAACTTAAATATAATTAACTACAAAACAATCTAACAATAATTAACGTTCAAACGGCAAAGCAAAACCGGAAATCGGAACTTACAACTAAAAGTATCGATTAAGTGTTAGAACTAGAACGAACAACGATGTTAGAAAACTTATGCTAATAAATTGAAGAAAAATTCTCAAACAAGTTAGATAATAAAAAATATAAATTTATTAGACTCGAAACTCTTACAAAAGTGTTAATAAACGCTTTATTGGAACTATAATAAAGCAACAATAAATTAATCAACAAAACAATGTTAATCCAATTCAAATATCAACAATCAGTTATTCACAAAAAAAGAACCTTAAATACTACTTAACTTCTACTACCTCCACCATCGATACAAACTTCAAACAATCGTCGACCTTTCCAAGAAACTCAAATGTCACTTAGCCAACCTTACGTTTATACAACACCTACTAAAGTCGTCGGTTTCGTCGGCTTTTATATCCGCGTGACGTACAGTCCCATGTAGCTTCATTTAAATAAATATAGGTAACAAGTTTAAATTTATTAGCTTACAAAGTTATTCATTCATGTCATCCTCTTTACAATTTATTTATAAATCGAACAAAACATCGATATGGATCATTCTTACATTCTCATATCGGATCAGTGGTAAAATTATTTAGATGATGACGTCATTACCCGGGACAGCTCTTTTGGAGGATGGTTCCCATTCCTTATCACGTGATTGCTAACTACGACGGAGAAGGTGGAAGTAAGTTAACTCGTAAACTAAAGTATAATACGTTAGACAATAAGGAAATAACGGTAAATAATAAAGTGCATAATAAAATAAACTAGGACAGGTCAGAATTAACTTCCTGATACTGCAACATTTACTTAAACAAGGAAATTGTATCTTTAATGGAACAACCAATCAGAAGTGACGTTTGTTCACTGACGTCAAGTAGTTTGTCTACTAGTGATGAGCTTAACAGCGATTTTTGAGTCACCGGTTAACCAGTGACAGCGACTTCAAAGTAACAGTGATTTTTAACAGCGACCAGTGATCGCTGTTTAGTAGAAGTAATGAGCGGGTACGGGTATCATATTTCCGGAGTCGAAAATTAGTCCCCCTTTATAGTGCACCCCCCTAATTTGGAGGTGCTTAGTCCAAAAATGTAATTATTATTTACCGCTGAGGCCCGTTATCGAGATACAGGGCCCAAAATTTAGGGCCTATCAGTCCAATTTTTCAAATAATTTTAGTAAATAATTTCGAAATTATAATGAATTTAGATGTGGTTTTACATTTCGAATCGAATGCAACCATTTCCGTTTACCTATGACCTGCCTTTACGAAACTATGCGTTTTTTTT
>AYEL01056284.1:0-13992 GCA_000484575.1 Olivierus martensii
TACAGTACATGCGCACTAGATCGGTCACTGTTAAAGTCACTGGTAGCTGTTGTCAAGTCGCTGCTAGCGACAGTGATTTTCAAGTATTAGCGACTAAGTCACCGGTAGTGAAATATCGCCCAACACTATTGTCTACTACTAGTCTATCAGAGAGAAGACTTTTGCAAAGAGCAACATAGACCTCCCCTGGTTTTGTAACATCGTAGCTTATTAATAATCATTAAGCGGTAACAGTTTCAAGAGGTAAGAGGTATTTTTATATAGTTTATCATTGATCTATCATATTACATGATCAAGATTTAGAATTTGAAATTATAATTATTTTTAATACGGTAAATCTTAACATAATGTACTTAAATTTTAAACTATAAATTTTTAAAATTATGTAATTAAAAAATAATAAATTTAAAAACAATTATTTTTATGTTATTAAAGCATATACGGTACAAATATATATACAGTAGTTTATATTGTTTTAAATTTTTCTTTTAAGTTAAAATCTTTTACTTATTGTTTTATAAATATATACTGTCCGACCAGCTTAGCCGCGGGCATCGACGCAAGTACGCGTGCGCTAACTGAACGAGTCCAGTGACAAAATGGGAATGAGAGCTTCGCACATGATGTTTTCAAACGCAAGATAACTGAAGTTACGAGTGGAAGTTTATTGTAATGTCGAATGCTAAATGATTAGTTTCGACGTTCGAAATAGTATATTTAACAGAACTTAATATAATATTAATTCAATAATCCCACCCGTCATTATACCGACTGCACACCCTCCCTTTCGCATTTGGACTCATCCACCTTAGCTAGGCGCGGCTTTAGTGGACAGACAATAACACAGTAATTTTAAAATCCTACTAAGTATTGAAAATAAAATCAAGAGAGATTTTAAACCTTATAAAATGAAACATAACTTTTCTTAAGTTTTTGTTTTTTAAAAATTTTATTTTTGTATATATAATTATTAATTTTTTCTATATATTATTATATAATGCCTATATGTTCTATTATGATCTGTTGAACTAAATAATCAATATAATAAAGGCAATTTTAGAAAGCTTATACTTAGACTTTGATGTGAACGTACAGTACTTTATTTTAAATTTACTCTTTTGGAAGTGGTTTTTCTTACACATTCGAGGTCATACCTACTTTGAATGACGATTTCACACTACTATTATTATCAGAATCAAACTGAATACTTTATATAAATTTTTATAACGTCAGTTAGTATTCTTAACGAAACAGTATAAAAATTCTGCATTAAACAAAAGTTGCTAAAGTTGTATTTCAAGGGCATTAAAACAATGGAATATACAGCAGATATTATGTAGGCCTATCACGTACGAATCACTTACACAATAAGGCTAGTTTACATTATATTGTTATAATATAGTATTTGCATATATAAAAAAATGAGAATTTTCAAAATTAATAATTGTTTAATGATTTATATTTATAAAACGCTTTAGGACCATATATGTATGAATATCTGTCTGCAAAAATTTCGGTACCTCCTCGTGATTTAAAGTAGTATTTCCCACCCGGATATGCCGCAACATCTCTGGTCGATCTAGCGATTGGGAAACACTGACCTAGAGAGTTGAAATATAGAGATATTATAGGTTCTACTGAAACTGGTTCGGAAAAAATATGGTAGCACAAAATTCCATCCTAAACGGGTTGAAAAGAAGTAGGCCTAAGTTAAATAGCCAATGTTTATTTATGGATTAAAAATCGTTATTTCTCAACTCTTTGAATGTTTCATTCTGAGATAAATATCTCTTCGTATATTTATTGAAAAAATTCTTACTCAAAAAGGCACAAAAGTGGCCAAATTTGACGGATGTTTAATGTTAGTCCTATCGTGACGAAAATCAGTGTACGGGAATTTTTGGAGTTACAGAATAGGAATCTGATGATAGCTTTTTCGAATTCAAATGGCGGATCCAATGTGGCGGGGAATTCAAACGAATATTTTCATTTAGTCCTATTTTTTGTTTTGTTGTCCGGAATGACTATCTTGAAACACTATGGCTTTCCATCTAGAGCACCCCTCAGTTCGATCCAGGTCCCATTTCTTGGAAACTATTTGGTGATTTGATCCAGCGCTGTCGATTGAAACTCTGTACAATCAGCCATCCTTTTATGCAAGTTGTCTATAGTAGATCCTCAATTCGCTCATTTATATTGAACTGATGAAAAAATGAGTCATTTGTTGAGAAAAAGATAGAGCGATCATTTTGCATGATTATTTGCGTGATAGAGATATGGTTCATTTATCCCTGTCGTTATATACTAATGCAGATCCTCAATTCGCTCATTTATATTGAACTGATGAAAAAAATGAGTCATTTGTTGAGAAAAAGATAGAGCGATCATTCTGCATGATTATTTGCGTGATAGAGATATGGTTCATTTATCCCTGTCGTTATATACTAATATATTATAATAATTAAAATATATATATTAATATTATATATTTACAAATCGTTCCCAACGCTACCGGGAATACTTTGAAAAAAGCAATTTAATATAGAGAACACATTGGTTTGGTCGACAAGTTTGGTCATATATTTTTTTTAATACTATCCTAGTAATCTTCAGAAGATTCATAAACTTCGAAACTGTTTGTCTTCTTCTTCTCCAATTTAAAATAGATTTTTCGAGACATATTGAGATTCTTATCTCTTTGCACATATTCCCAAGTCACAGATTTTTCATATTGACAACTTTCATCGAACTGCATGCAGAAAGCATTTCATTGATGGGAAAACTACCCCAGGCATTATTTTATCAGATATTATTTCAAAATTCATATTTGTTGAAATGCTTTATTATTATGAAACTAATCGAATCACAACTTGGTTCGTTCTATGCTCGGGTAATCAAATCTATTCATTTAAGTGTACAATACATATATTATTTTTAGGGAATGTTGTTTATGCATTCTTTACTTTGCAAAACTGTATTATTTTATACTGTTTTCCTTCTGTAAAAATACTAGCACAAAATACAAATACAATACTACACTAGAATGCCCAATATAAAAACTAACAGAGAACAAAGGTTTTTAGTTTAATAAATGCTCAATGGATAGATAAAAGAAAATAAAATCAAGAAGAGAATCGAATTCTCTTCTTGATTTTATTTTCTTGCTCAATTAGTCGAATTCTCACTGAATCTGTGAGAATTCGATTAATTGTTCAGTTAATTTTAAAGAACTATTATTTGATCGTTTTTATCAATTCTATTCAATAGAATTGATAAAAACGAATAGTTTGTTGACAATGTTGTGAACAGAAGTTACTGTAAAAGATTATATAGATTATAAAGTGTATAAGATTAAGCATTATTACAATACTTTTGTGCATATTAAATGAATATACGTGTGTCATCTTGCTTTTTTGTTGTCTTCTATTTGTTTTTTACTTTTTATTTTAATTGTTCTACATGATTACAATACTTTTTTGCATATTAAATGAATATACGTATGGCATCTTGCTTTTTTGTTGTCTTCTATTTGTTTTTTACTTTTTATTTTAATTGTTCTACAATATAAATTAAAAATTGTATTCAAATAAAATTCTAGTCTATACAGTTAATTTACACAGACATTTTCTATTTAAAAAAATAGAAAACAGAATGTCTACCTGAAATGCCTTGAGCCTACTCTATGGCTTCACTGCAATTAAATGAATATTTACAGGAAAGCTATCGAGCTACACATTCTTTCCTGAGAGAAAATTTGTTAAATATGATGCACATGCAAATACAGTATTTTAAATGAATTTGAAGTAAATTGATAACAATGAAATGATTTCTTAATAACTTTTTATAGTTAATTTACATAGACATTTTCTATTTAAAAAAATAGAAAACAGAATTGAGCAATATCAAACAGTTACCTTTAGTCTACCTGAAATGCCTTGAGCCTACTCTATGGCTTCACTGCAATTAAATGAATATTTACAGGAAAGCTACCGAGCTACACATTCTTTCCTGAGAGAAAATTTGTTAAATATGATGCACATGCAAATATTTTAAATGAATTTGAAGTAAATTGATAACAATGAAATGATTTCTTAATAACTTTTTAAAGTTTAATTAATTTTAAAATTTTACTAACTGTAAGTCTACTTTACTAATTCGAAGTTAATTTTTTAATCCGAATACTTTGAATTAACGACATTTTATTGTATTTAATCAATATTTCTGTAGAGACTTACGCATGAGAAAAATTTTTTCCCTAAGTTTTGAAGACAGCACATCAGTAAAACTCAAAACAGAATAATTATAACTACTTTGTCTTCATTTTCTTTTCTAAATCATAGGAAAAACAAGTCTGAGAAAAATTGCAGGAATCTTTGAAAAATATTTTATTTTAAGTTTTGAAGACAGCACATCAGTAAAACTCAAAACAGAATAATTATGACTACTTTGTCTTCATTTTCTTTTATAAATCATAGGAAAAACAAGTCTGAGAAAAATTGCAGGAATCTTTGAAAAATATTTTATTTTATGAAATATTTAAGCACTTTTTTAAAATTGATACTTTAAAAAATAAAAGAAAATATTCTATCACAAAAAATGACGCATTCATAAAAAATAGAGCGAAAATTGTGAAACTTAGTATACAAAATGCCTTTCAGCTAGATATATATTTCATCGATAATGAACACATCGGACGATTCGAGAGCGCATGAGAAAGACAAATCTAGACCAATATTAGGAACGCATTCATAAGTACGGAAATATATGACCGGTTTTGTTGTTTCATTTCATTAAATAATTTATGAAGACGCCTCTACGATACATCCATCAAGGGTATGAATGAGGCCACATCATACACCTACCATAGCCTGCGTTAAACCTGTGTTGTTTTTTGCAACAGAGTGTATACATTAATAATTAAATATGATGATAGAGTTAACCGTGTAAATTGCATAATAATCTTATTCAATTCCTATCAGATAACCTCTGTATTATATTGAGGTTTTTTTTAACACAGCAGGTTATGGCCTCCGCCTTCATCAGGCTCCTACTATCATCATCTCTGATTCTGTCTTGAATTCTAGTCGCCACTACATGCCGGTATTGAATAGTATTCAGGGGCATATCTATCAGTCCCTCCTTGGCTATCATTCGCCTGATATATTGCAAAGGATTCTGCAGATTCCTTCGGTATTTATGAAGAAACGGTCCGTGCTTGGACATCATACTGATCTTACTTTGGTATAATAGAAGTTAAACACGGACCGTTCAAGCTCTGCAGACAGGATAAATGCTCTCTGTGACATCTGGAGGGACTTTACGTCGGAGATGTAAAAGACGTTCGACTGATATCCCTGTTCATATTCCACCGTCCTGAAGTAGGTGATGGTCTGCCGGCGGAATTAGTCCCTCCTTGGCTATCATTCGCCTGATAAATTGCAGAGGATTCTGCAGATTCCTTCAGTATTTATGAAGAAACGGTCCGTGCTTGGACATCATACTGATCATACTGATCTTAAAGTTAAACACGGACCGTTCAAGCTCTGCAGACAGGATAAATGCTGTCTGTGACATCTGGAGGGACTTTATGTCGGAGATGTAAAAGATGTTCGACTGATATCCCTGTTCATATTCCACCGTCCTGAAGTAGGTGATGGTCTGCGGACGGTGGTCGACACGTTGTATGCATCCTGCCATGAAGGATATAATAATACGGAATTCATCTACTGACATCATATCTTGCTTTAGGATGTTTTCAATACGTGGACTTAGTTCCTCCATCCATCGGAACTGTTGATTGTTTGTAGCTTCTGGCATACCTGTATACTGTCTGCGACGTTTGATCACCCTTATCCGTTCGGTTAAATGTTTCTTCTAGACATTTCTCCACAAAGTTCAAGCACTATATTCTGCCGTGTCTTCTGTTTGGTAATGATGATTAGTTAGATATACAATAAAACGTTGCATGCCTTTAATCCAAACTGCTAAACTGTCACCTTTTAAACCGCAACGGATAAGAACGTTAAACGCCGCAGACAGATTGTCTTCAGAGAATGGCTGCAATGGATTCTGTTGTCTCAGATATTCATATAGTTTACAGATATTATTGTACATCTGCTTCGTTTTTTGTGTCAATATTGGCCCTTCCGCTATATGTAACAGGCGACGGAATCCTATAACTTCTGATAAGGTTTCTGAGGCTGGATTATACATTCCCTCAGCTTCAAGTTTAGCGGCTACCGAGGATGGAGGGAACCGTACCTTTTTCGGTGTCAGTGATGGCAGACTGCTGGCTGGTGATGTTACCGGTGGTGTAGCAGGTGCTGACCGAATCGGAGACACAACAGGAGGAGCCGGTGGTATAGCAGGTTGTGACCGGATCGGAGAAGGAATACTGACAGGCGGTACTGTAGATATTGGTGACGGAGCTCTTGGAGACGGCGGTGAATGCATTGGAGATGTCGGAGATTCTGCAGTCGGTTTTTCAACACGTGAACTGAAACTTGTCGGTATATACAGTTTTAATATTAACAGGTCATCAGGATGGCGGAAGAAGGAAATATAATTGTCCGAATACGAATAAGTGAATTTTGTTAATGTTCAGGTCTGACAAAGTGTCAAGAAGAACGTGTGTATATATATATATTGAGAAATATGTACTCCAATGCAATGTCTTTTATAATACGTCGTATTCGCTTCACAGTCGGCGATTGCACACTTGATTTTCTCTCTCGGCATCTGTAAAAAAATATCGAGTTGTAATACGGGCTGACAGCCTGCTAAGGAGTACCGTAGTAATTTTCTCGTCGAGCCGAATCGTTTGATATGCGACACGACGGTGACGGTCCCCGAAGCGTTAGGGGGATCTACCAGGTGAAACCACTCGTCGAGATGAGTTATTTGATATATGACACGCCCTCCTTCGACTACATGTAATTTGCGATGGTCCCCGGAGGGTTAGGGACCATCACCATTGAACAGCCGCTGTCGAGAGGAATCCGATGATATATTACACGTCTAGAACGCCCCCCATCCTTAATACAGTTTTTTCATCTTAACTACATAAAAAACATATCTACCTATATAAAAACATGCATATTATTATAAACTGGTTCTAATAGTTGCGACGTAGTAGAATGTTGCAGCTTAGAAATGGTATTTTAAAGTTACAAATAAACAGTATATACTACAGATTTAACGCTATTTACTAAGATAGGATATGTTTAAATACATGTTACTTTTAGGATGATATTAAGTTAAATCAATAGATCCAAATAATTCACAGACTTTTACGAGCAGCAGTTGTAACATGCACAATATTATGAATACTCTAGTTGACAGTAGCCTGCAAGCGGCAGCAAGAGTACATCTGTATGATACTCTAATAGACAGTAATATGGCTCAGATAGTCTGTTGCTACTCTGCCGGCGGCGTATGGTGGCTTGCTGTTCGGACGTTTTTTTAAAAACCGTTCCTTTTCATGGTTAACGTATATCTATATCTATATATATATATATATATAATAAAGCCGGTTTACACCAAGCGCAAGCGTTAACGCCGCAAATATATTTGCACGGCGTAGAAATGTGCGCCGCAAAACATGACGTCACCAAACGCCCAAGGGAAGCGCCGATCTCTTCCCTTAAAACGTTCGGCGTTTCGCTTTTTTCCCATGATGCATCTATACTTGTCAAAAAAAAAATGGAGGAAAAGAAATGTTGAATTTTAATTATTACTGCTACTGTTCCTTAGCAACTAAATTGCATCTCAAAAGGATATAGGAACTATTGCAAAAATACTACATTTTTTGTATTACTATTATTTACTTTTACAATAAACTTAAAATTTGTTTTAATAATAGTTTTTATTAAAATTGGTATAAATATGTAATAATGATTCAATAAATAGAAAATATATCATTAATTTTATTAGGTTACGCATTTTTACCGATTTTCATACTCTGAAGTCGGGGGGGTCGGCTTATATATGAGTATGTACAGTAATCCATTTTGGCCCAATTAAGCAGCTGCCCCAATTAAACGAACTAATAATAAATTCTAAAATAAAATATGTAATACATAGGTAAATAAATAAGTAGGTAAAAAATAATAATTAGGTACCTATTTTAATGCTTTATTAAACCAAAATACAGAAAATATTTGTACTATAAATAGTGAAGAAAAAATAATACATACATGATAAATTTTACAATTTCAAATTTTAATTCTGCAAAAATGTATCAAGTGTAGTCTGTCTTTTGATTTTGATACATCAGTTATATCAGCAAGTCTACAATATTTTGTATTAAATGGCTGGCTTTTAAAATTATCCAGCAAAGCAATTTTACTTGAAAGTGTAAAATCATTTCTTGGCTTCTCGGCAAATATTTAAAAATTTTAAATAAAATCAACACTGTAAATGAATATCGCTAGATAGTTTAAAAATTTTAAATAAAATTGACACTGTAAATGAATATTGCTAGGTACAATGGCAGACTCTTAAGTAGACGCACACTTGCCAGACTCACCACGACAGATAGATATACTTGCCAGATGCACGACGATAGATAATTAATTTGCATCACACTGATCTTAGGCAGATACATACTTGCCAGATGCATGATGATAGATAACTGATTCGCATCACGCTAGTGTTGCCAAATATTAGTTTACAAAGCGTTGACATACTTTTGCAAAATCCCTAAAATTTGTCAAAAATTGCTAACTTCCTTTTCTGTTACTGTCCCAATTAAGCATTTAAATTATGTATTAGTTTATTAGTTTGGTGTTCTGTTCTTTGAGATTTGACCCAATTAACTGGAATCTACTATATATATAGAATTCTTGAGATTTGGCCCAATTAAGCAGAATCCACTATATATATATTGTGATTTCGCAATTATGCGTTGCCCCAGTTAAGCGGAATCCACTGTATTAATAATAATCTCTGGTAACATTTTCAGTTTTCTATGGCCCTGCTCAGCCAGTTCTCTTGGTGGTCCAATTAAGCAGAATCGACTGTTTTGTGTTAACTTGGACAATATTAAATGAGGACCTACTGTATTGCAATGTAAAAAAGCAGCTGCCTCAATTAACCAGTGGCTCACTTAAGCAGAATTGACTGAATATATATATATTTGATTTCTAATACAATGTCACTCATTTTATCAAAATAGTTTAACATCTCTGGACTAGAGCAAGCAGCAAAAATGTCATATACATATTTCATGTATAAACAAATTTCATTCTGCAATGTGTTCAGAACTTTCTCTTCTTTTAAGATAGAATCTTGTAGCTTTTGGGCACCTTGCAGGAGGCCATATGTTTGAAGAAGATACAAAATAAACAGTGGCACACCAAATAACACTAGTTTTGATACATACAAACATGAACTTCCTATAGTTCATGTCAGTATGCTATCATGCATCAAAATTGTTTTTCAAAGGCCAGGGTGTCCAGTTTAATATGAAGAGTATAAAACTATCATAATCAAATGTGAGGAATTTATCTGGTACAGGTCTAGCCTTGTTTAATTTATTCAAAAAAGGCAGATGAGGACTCAATACCATGCCACTAATCCCTTCCCTAATATGTGTAGATCTGATAATTTTATCCACATTATGTTAAATAGTGAAGTAAAATGAATTCTGCATGATGATAAATTTCTTCCTTTTGCTAGTTTGAATTTGTTATTTTTGTATAAAGCAAAAATTGTTAAAAAAAAAATAGTTTGCTATTTCCATTTAATTGATAAATATGGATATAAACACTAGAAACTGAAAAAAATATTTACTGTTTTTAGTGGAAATGTGAATAAGATTTTAACTAATGAGTCTAATATATCATCATCATTAGAATTCTTTAATGTAATGAAGACCAAGCTACATATGAACTGCAGATTTTTTATTTAAATGTTTTTGTTTTCTATTTCATGATATTTTTATATACATGATTTATAAATATAAATTGGAGCAATATTTTCAAACTTACCCATGGATAATTTTTATCAATACTTGTTAATAATTTTAAAATATTTAGAATAATAGTAATGATATTGGTAAGATAAATAGTTCTTTTACTAATTTTTAAAAAATATGCATTTTTAGAAATGAAAAAATTTTCCCATTGATTTTTTAAAATAATTTTATAAATATTATTATTATTAGTCACCACTACCTTACCAGTTTGGTAAGGATAGACCTAATACGTAAGGCGTACTTCCAATCGGAAGTTAGTGCTGGGTCAACGACCTGTGCCATATCTGCGGACAGCCGTTGCGGCCGATCTATTAGTCCCAAAGGGAACAGAACAGGGTGTTTCTTTTGAGACCTCTAGAGGTAGTCACACACCGAGTCTAGTACCTCTAGCTCTATTATACCCAATTCACATGGTAAACTTTAAGCTGGCTTAAATAGCAAAACCGGTTTAAGAATTATGGTGTGAACGGGACCGATTTAACACTGAACTGATTTAGTTTCGAAAAAGCGGCTTAGCCTAAGTCGGTTTGTGACGTTACAAGCTCTCCACACTGTCCGCTACTTCACTTAATTCAACATGGACGATGTAACTCGATGGGGCGACAATGGATGGTGTTAAATAAGGAAAATAGTTTTTCAAAAGTAAAAAACGGACATGAATTGGTCTCTTAATTCAACATGGACGATGTAACTCGATGGGGCGATGTCATCGATGGGCCTTCCATGGATGGTGTTAAATAAGGAAAATAGTTTTTCAAAAGTAAAAAACGGACATGAATTGGTCTGAGGAAGTTGTGATCTCTGGAGAGGATTATTGATGATTATGTCGAGGAAAACGCAACTATTCAGACAAGTCACGTGACCTATATCTTCTAGATTAACTGTTGCCAATCAGAAGAAGTTGTGATCTCTGGAGAGGATTATTGATGATTATGTCGAGCAAAATGCAACTATTCAGACAAGTCACGTGACCTATATCTTCTAGATTAACTGTTGCCAATCAGAAGAAATATAAGCGATTTTGCAATTAAGTATAATTCTAAAGTAAACCTTATATATTATTTCTTCAATTTATTAAAATAATTGTTTACTACAAGAAACTGTATTAAAATTCAACTGTAATTTCACACAGCAAAATTTATAAAGAGAAGTTTGAACACGAGGGCACGATGTAATTGTTTTAAGGCGGTTATAGGTAAATCAGTTTAGTTTAACTAGTGTGAACGGCAATAAAAGCGATTTTGCAATTAAGTATAATTCTAAAGTAAACCTTATATATTATTTCTTCAATTTATTAAAATAATTGTTTACTACAATAAACTGTATTAAAATTCAACTGTAATTTCACACAGCAAAATTTATAAAGAGAAGTTTGAACACGAGGGCACGATGTAATTGTTTTAAGGCGGTTATAGGTAAATCAGTTTAGTTTAACTAGTGTGAACGGCTAATAGATCCAGTTTGTTGAAAGCTGGCTTAAAATAAGTCGATTTAAGAATTAAGCCCGCTTACTTTGTACCGTGTGAAATGGGTATTAGGGAAGCCGTAATCGCGATTCTCGTTTCGAGCCGTGCATCGCCCTGGAAACGCCCTGTGCTCCTGCCGCCTTCGGAAGGCCGAAACTCGGCAACGGTCGCTCGGAATTCCGTCGGACTCGGCAGGCTGGTACCTATCGCCGTTAAAATACTTGACAAATGAAACTATTGAGCTATCGGTTGTGGAAATTATTGTCGAAGACAGTGCTTCTGATTATTTTTTAGCATTTTTTTGATATCTTTTAAAATTTTTGCGATTGCGCATGTCAAAATAATGCTTATAAGTCATTTATTATGCATACATTAAATATGTTTTGCTTCAGTTAGAGGTTTTAATAAATGGGTATTAGGGAAGCCGTAATCGCGATTCTCGTTTCGAGCCGTGCATCGCCCTGGAAACGCCCTGTGCTCCTGCCGCCTTCGGAAGGCCGAAACTCGGCCATGGTCGCTCGGAATTCCGTCGGACTCGGCAGGCTGGTACCTATCGCCGTTAAAATACTTGACCAGTGAGACTATTGAGCTATTGGTTGTGGAAATTATTTTCGAGGACAGTGCTTCTGATTATTTTTTAGCATTTTTTGATATCTTTTAAAATTTTTGCGATCGCGCATGTCAAAATAATGTTTATAAGTCATTTATTATGCATACATTAAATATGTTTTGCTTCAGTTAGAGGTTTTAATATTGAAATATCTCGTTAAAAATCTTATTAGCTTTAACCACCAGGTTTTTTTAATTGTTAGAGTAAAGCTAAATACTTGTTTAAAATCAGTGACTATTAATTAGTGTTTATAAAGCTAACAAGAACTTTAACGGGATTTACACATTATAAAATTGTGCCTTTGCTATTACAATCATTTATTCGTAGAGAGGTTTTAATATTGAAATATCTCGTTAAAAATCTTATTAGCTTTAACCACCAGGTTTTTTCAATTAGAGTAACGTTAGAGTAACGCTAAATACTTGTTTAAAATCAATGACTATTAATTAGTGTTTATAAAGCTAACAAGAACATTAACGGGATTTACACATTATAAAATTGTGCCTTTGCTATTACAATCATTTATTCGTAGAAATGTTATATCATATAATATAAAATTGAATAACATAATAGAAATTATTTGAATTTAATTTTAAGCATTCTGCGAATATTAAATATTAAGAATTTTTAAAATCTTTCAAATTAATATATTTGATGAATGACAGGTACAATTGTGCCCTTAATGCAGCACGGCAAAAGTGGTACCGTTCGATAGGGAGGGTTGAAGCATACAAAAAATTCCTAGTCGACTAGGGGTCAAAGGTCAGACGTTTACGAGTTACAGAGGTCGAATACTGGTACTTACAAAAATCTGTGTGAACCGATGTTCCAACACGAAAGGATCGTTGAAGCGAAACGAAATCGTAAGGGGGGTTGAAACACACAAAAAATTCCTAGTCGAATAGGGGTCAAAGGTCAGACGTTTACGAGTTACAGAGGTCGAAAGGCGGCATAGGTAGCAGAGTTACTTATCCGTTCCGGTACAATTGTGCCCTTAATGCAGCACGGCAAAAGTGGTACCGTTCGATAGGGGGGGTCGAAACACACAAAAAAATCCCTAGTCGACTAGGGGTCAAAGGTCAGACGTTTACGAGTTAGAGGCCGAAAGTTCACTGGCGTCGCTTGCGCGGGCAAAAAGTTATCCGCGCGCACTATTTGTTGCGCCTCTGGCGCGCGCCTGTTACGCGTGGCCGCCATCTATTAGCGGCCAAAAAACTATTTACAATTCGGAATGGAACGCGTCGCGTCGCGACAATTTCAGGCTAACAATTACTTTATTGCGGACAAAAATAAAATTTGTGGCAAGACTCTGCACAAAAACAAAAAACAGAACATTACGAACAAAAGCAGACGAAGCAGAAATCGGGCGATGCTTTTGGGATGTCCCGGTGTTCTGCGTCGGGTCCACCAAACAATTCGCCAGGTGACGCTCAACGGAGGGTGTGCACAGGGGAGGTCGATAACAGTGCCGGGGTCCTACTTGCCCATTCTGCGTCAAAAAAATAAAAACAAACTAATTGTCGGCTAGTTTGTTGTTCCCGACACAACCATTAGGCGCGCTTGGCGCGACGACCAATTACCTCAGGTTCTGGGCGGGTGTCGCGCTGGTGCGTCACTGTCAGATATGGGCCATCTGCCGGGGACGGGTCCTGGATCCCGATAGTCTGCAGCTCCAGGCCTCTTCGACCTGGGCCAGCATAGACTGTGGTGGCGTCCTCCAGGAAGCGACGGAGTTTCTGCCCGGACCGAGTCAGATCCCTAAACCGCGTGGCGGCCGGATGGCCGAGTGGTAACGCGTTGGCGTACCACGCTGGAGGACCCGGGTTCGCGTCCCGGGTCTGGTCCCGGATTTTTTCGGGGTGCTGGGCCCGGCCCGGTGATACCCGTCCTTCACCATCCGGCCCCCCTCCACGGGTGTGGGTGCAGCCCGAGGTTGGAAC
>AYEL01056286.1:0-15443 GCA_000484575.1 Olivierus martensii
GCGGCGGCGGCGCCGGGCGCGGCCGGCCGGCAAACATGAGCCGGGGCAGTTGCACGTGACACCTCGCCACGTGATCGGAGACCAAGAGCCACAGCCGATGCACCTTGCGCGGGTGCCCGCGCAGACGGCCCAAACAGCACGCTACAGATAGTGGCTCTGACGCTAGTCTGGTAACTTGTCATCATACCTAAGTGGTCTCAGTGGTAAGGCGCAAGAAAAGAGGACAAGGGTTCGAGACACAGATGTAGCCGGAGAATTTATCGGACCTGCTGATAGAACAGAACTAAGGCGAGACGAAGAGAGGGAGGCTAGGCGGTGAGAGGCGCAAACTGTAGGTGGACCGCTGACAGGACCGAGCGGGCAAGGAGGTAAAGGACAAGATACAGAGGGCGAGAATTTTTTGCGGACACAGCGCGTAAAACCTTTTTAGAACTGCCCCAAAAGACTGCAGCCCGTTTACATCATATCCACTCCCCAAAAAAATGGGATCGCTTATTAGAGCGCCGCTAGGCGCCGCGGCTGCTTCGCTACTGGATGCGACAAGGTAGGCTAGTCTTATCGACTCTTACCTACTTTCTTTTACAATTGTTGATAAATACTGTACTTTCTTTTACAATTAATTCACTGCATTTGTTAAGATGCATTTCAACCCAAATGGTCCTCTTCAGTTAAGCGCAGGAATTGTAAAAAATTTATCATATTTTATAAAGAAGATATTAAAATGTTGCTATTCCTAAAAATACAATGGAATAATCAAATTATATTAATACTACTAATAAAATAAAAACAATAACCTTACATTTGAAAAACATGAAGTACAATTTACATATAAAGATATTAAAATGTTGCTATTCCTAAAATTACAATGGAATAATCAAATTATTATTACTACTAATAAAATAAAAACAATAACCTTACATTTGAAAAATATGAAGTACAATTTACATTTAGTAATATGTAAATTCTTCTAAATTCTATTAAGCGAGTCTTCGAAAATTTAATATTCCTATAATGCGATAAAATTTTTAAAACTGTTTAACATATATTGTAAAAAAGATATTAAAATGTTGCCATTCCTAAAATACAATGGAATTATCAAATCATATTATTACTACTAATAAAATAAAAACAATAACCTTACATTTGAAAAACATGAAGTACAATTACATTTAGTAATGTGTAAATTCTTCTAAATTCTATAAAGCGAGTCTTCGAAAATTTAATATTCCTATAATGCAATAAAATTTTTATAAAAATCTTTATATTCTATTTATAAATTTTAAGCAATTTAATAATTTACCCAGCTGCCCAATCCTTTGTAAATTCTATTAAGCGAGTCTTCGAAAATTTAATATTCCTGTAATGCGATAAAATTTTTATAAAAACCTTTATATTCTATTTATAAATTTTAAGCAATTTTTTATCAAATTACCTACAGTTATTGATGTCCAGATTCCAATTGTTCTTTTAATTCATTAATTTATTAATCTTATTTGTGTTGAGCAGCTATACTACACATCTTAAAAAAGTTTTTATCTATTTTTATAAAGCAGAAACTACTCATTAGCCAGCAAATAATTGAATTATACAACCAAAATAATTTACCTAAATTATTCTCTTTCAGCACTTTGAGATATCACCAGCAAGGTACTACAAAGTTTTAAAACTACATTTGCATTTTTCTTGAAAATTACTTGCCCCCTAGTGTTTGTGTTGGTTTTGTTGCAAATGTAGTTTTAAAACGTTGTTGTTCCTCGCTGGTGATATCTCAAAGTGCTGAAAGAGAATAATTTAGGTAAATTATTTTGGTTGTTATAATTCAATTATTTGCTGGCTAATGAGTAATTTCTGCTTTATAAAAATAGATAAAAACTTTTTTAAGATGTGTAGTATAGCTGCTCAACTTTTAAAAAAAACGTGCACTGAACTTTACATATATATCTGAAAGGCCACAAATGACAACATACCTAAACCAGAAAAAGAGAGCTTTTTTTAATATTGCTATCTCAAATTATCTATATTATCTATCAAATTACCTACAGTTATTGATGTCCAAATTCCAATTGTTCTTTAATTCATTAATTTATTAATCTTAATTGTGTTGAGCGGCTATACATGTACTTTAAAAAGTTTTTATCTATTTTCATAAAGCAAAAATGGTACAATTGTGACCTTAATGCAGCACGGCAAAAGTGGTACCGTTCGATAGGGGGGGTCGAAACACAGAAAATAACCCCATAGGACCAGGGGTCAAAGGTCAGACGTTTAAGAGTTATAGAGGCCGAAAGTTCACTGGCGTTGCTCGCGCGCGCAAAAAGTTATTTGTAGCGCCAGAGGCGCGCGCTATTTGTAGCGCCAGAGGCGCGCGCCTGTCACGCGTGGCGCCATCTATTAGCGGCCAAAAAAATATTCAAAAAATTTTATAATCTCACTTCTTTAACTCCCCCCTACACTACAACCGGTGTCTTTCCTCTTCCACTAGCCCAACCTCTCCCTAACTCCTCGCCTATAAACCCCTTCTTTCATCTATGAGTCCACTCCCTGTCACTGTCACCGTTTCGTTTGAAGCCCCGAAACTTCACTACTTAACTGCGTTATCTGTCTATCACTTTCTCCACTACGCTACCTAACCATTCTGCTATGAAGTGTTCCATGTACTTTAAAAAGTTTTTATCTATTTTCATAAAGCAGATAAGAAGAAGCAGATAAGACAAAACAGCTTGTAATTATGAGAAGAGATGATTTGAACTTAGAAAAACAAAAATTTATACAAAGTAATATGTTCACACAATTAGAAATAGATCCAAAGATTAAAATTAAAAATTCTTTTAAAAAATTAATATTGAGTTGGGAACAAAAAATAATAAAATAGATGAAGGCGAGAAGAAATTTATTCTATCTGACACATCGAGAGACCCTAGGTTAAACTTAAGAATAAATATTCAAAAAGAAAATATGCCATATAGACCAATAGTAGATTTTAGAAATACAATACTATATAATTTAGAAAAATTTTTGAAAGGGAAATTAAGTAACATAGCTAATTCAAAATGCACTGTAAAAAATTCTGATGATTTAATTTTAAGATTAAGTAATATTATAATTCCTGATAATTACTCATTAATATCTTTAGACATAGTAAATTTGTATCCGAGTGTCAAATTAGATATGATAATTAATGCATTAACAAAGTTAAAAGTGATAAGTGGATAATCGACGGGGTTCAGTATTGTTTTTATAATAACTATATAAAAATTGATGATAAGTATTTTAAACAAGCAGATGGTATAATAATGGGTAGTGTGATAGGTCCAAAATTAGCAGAAATATTTTTAATAGAATTAGATAAATTTATATTAAAATATCCTGCAGTCCAATTTGTGGCTCGTTACGTTGATTATATACTTTGCATAATAGATTCAAATATACTAAATACCGATAAATTATTAGATTATGTTAATTCATATAATAATCACATTAAATTTGCTATAGAGCATAATTTAGATAACAAAATTAATTATTTGGACATTACTTTATTAAAATGTGATAATGAAATAAAGTTTAAAAGATACTGGAAAGAACAAAGTAATTTTAAATTATTAAATTTCTATTCTAATACTCCAAAATACATTAAAAAAATTTTTTTTATTTCAGAAATTAAAAAAACGGATTGTAGAACCACGGATGTAACGGACCGAGAATTGGAGTTGAAATTAATTTATAAAATTTTTATGCTGAATGATTATCCACATTGGCAATTAAAAAAATGGGAAACTGATTATAAACAATCTAATAAAAAAATAGACAATAGCACGAAAAATAATAAAAAAAAATATATTTTGCAATGTTATACGACAGAAATATTTTTTATAAAAAGAGGGAGTTTTTCAAGAGATTTAACATTGGGATAGCACCGAAAATGAAGTTTCAGATTAAGAAAAGAACATTTATAGGTAGGCAGACACAACTTCCAATAGATGAACATAACGTTGTATATAAGATTGAATGTACTAGTAAAAACATGCATTACTATATAGGAGAAACTAAACCACAGTTGAGAATTAGATATGAGGAACATAAAAGATACATTAAGTATAAACAAAAATCAGGATTATCATTGTATCAATAATAATTGTAATATTAATAAAGACACAATAACAGTTTTGAAACAAGAAAAAAATTATTTATCCAGAATGTTTTATGAGTTTTATTTCATTAAGTATAATACAATGCATAATAAAAATATAATTACAAATAATAAAAACGGATAGAAGTTGCCAGAACTTTGGTGGGAATATCTATTCACAAAGCCAACACAAACACTAGGGGGCGAGTAATTTCCAAGAAAAATGCAAATGTATTTTTAAAACTTTGTTGTACCGTCGTTGGTGATATCTCAAAGTGCTGAAAGTGATAATTTAGGTAAATTATTTTGGTTGTTACAACTCAATTATTTGCTGGCTGATGAATAATTTTTGCGGTACAATTGCGCCCTTAATGCAGCACGGCAAAAGTGGTACCGTTCGATAGGGAGGGTCGAAACAAACAAAAACTCCCTAGTCGACAAGGGGTCAAAGGTTAGACGTTTACGAGTTACAGAGGTCGAAAGGCGGCATAGGTAGCAGAGCATGGGAATGGAATGCACTTATCGAAGCATGGCAAAAGTGGTACCGTTCGAAAATGGGGTCGAAACACACAAAAAATCCCTAGTCGACTAGAGGTCAAAGGTCAGCCGTTTGCGAGATATCAAGCCACAAAGGCGGCATAGATAGCAGAGCATGGAAATGGAACGCGTTGCGTCGCGTCGCAGACTGCGGCGAGAACTGGTACAACGTCAAACCTCGTGTACTGCTTACTATCAACAGATTGTTAGGATCCTAGTGTGCAAAGATTGATATACTTCGTTTACGAGGAATACAGATTTCCAGCATACCTCTAGTTACACCTATATATGATGCCGCTCGTCTGGTTTTAATATTCTCTACAGGGATCCTGTATACTCCTTGTTTCTCCAAGTCTTCTAAAGAGTCTTTTTCATTTCTTAGGAGGTTAAAGATAGTAGGCCCTAACTGTATTGCTAATTTCTTCTTCTGCCTTTTCACTATCTTGTCTACTATATTAAATCCTTTCAGATTGTGTGGTATCCTTCTTGTTGGATAGTAGAGTTAGGCATGTTCAGATAGTTTATACTTACCTTATTAAGATTTGCCAGTACTGAGTTTAATATACTTTGTAAAAATGACCTTATTGTATCCATGCTCTTTCCCTATATTCATAATGTATTCAATTTCCTGCCTCATGTCTGCTGGTTCAGTAGAGTACATGATAGTCCTCTTAAAGAAATATCTAAAAGCTGCCTTCTTGTAACTAATTGGGTCCAGGGACCAATTTGGTATAAGGACTGGTTCGTAGAATGGCTTTCTATATACACTCGTTTTAAAATTCTTGTTAATTACATTTATTCTCAAGTCCAAGTAATAGATTATCTGTTCACTCTGCTGTTCTATTTTCAGAGAGAAACCCATAGGTATCCAGTGTAAATGCATTAGTGAAATCCTCCACACACGAGTCATTCTCCCATATTACTATAATATCGTCCATGAACCTTATGTAAAATTTTAGCGTTGGCTGGAATGTTGGCATATGTTGATTTTTCTAAAGTTCTCAGCACTATTTCCACTAAAGGGCCTGCTATTGGACTCCCTATTGGTACTCTCCTTGTCTGTTCATATATTTTGCCTTTAAATTTGAAATAGGCACCATAACATATGATGTGTGCTATATCTCTCAATAAGGATGTTATATGTTGTGCTTGGGGAACGTGATACAGCATAAACCTGTAAAACGCTATGCACATTGGTTCCAGGTGGAGTGACGGATACAAGCTTTCAAAATCATAGATTGCCATAAAGTCGCCTTTGTTCAATCTTATATTAGGCAGCTTCATCAAGATTGTTGATGTTATCATCGTTGATTTATCTGATTCCCCTAATATTGCAGTGCACCAGCGGGCCAACACTTTCTCCAAATTGTACGTGGGGGCTGTCCTCTTTTCCACTATCAGTCTTGCTGCTAAAGGGTCCTTATACGTTTTTACATAAGCAAACAACCTCGGACATGCCTGTGTGCTGATTCTATTATGTTTCCAGTCTACTGGGAAGTATTTGTGGTTTACGATCTTGTTAATCTTAGAGGCCAGTTTCATAGTTGAGTCTCTTTCTAGCTGTCTTGGGTTCGTCTGGCTGAAATACGTCTCCAAGAATGAGTCATATGTTCTTCTGTCTAGTAGTACCATTTTCTGTGATTTATCCTCTCGTGTTATTGTGTAGTTGTTCGTATTAAGCCAAGATATTGCTTTTTAATAAGGTGTGCATCCTTGGTTCTATCTTTCTCTCTCTTAGTGTTACTTCTGCTAATTTTTTGGTTTACATATGACCATCTCAATCATTCTTTCTCCAATGTATCGATAGTGTGGAGCATGTCCTCAACTATAGGTATATCATCCAGGATTGTGGTATTGTTCCACAGGGAAATAATATAAGAAAAGAGCATGGATGCAATAGATCATTTTTACAAAGTATATTAAACTCAGTACGGGCAAATCTTAATAAGTATAAACCATCTGAACACGCCTACTTCCACTACCCAACAAGAAGGATACCTACCTATACCATACAATTTGAAAGGATTTAATATAGTAGACAAGATAGCGAAAAGGCAGAAGAAGAAATTAGCAAACAGAGAGGGCCTACTATCTTTAACCTCCTAAGAAATGAAAAAGACCCTTTAGAAGACCTGGAGAAACGAGGAGTATACAGGATCCCTGTAGAGAATATGAAAACCAGACAAGCAGCATCATATATAGGTGTAACTAAAAGAAACCTCTCCGAAGAATAGAAGAACATAAGCGGGATATAAAGAAAGGAAAGCTAACTACTGCATTAGCGATAGAATCATACACAATGACTTCAGGATAGGATGGGAAGATGTGAGAATCATAAAACCAATTAAGGCACCAAGACAGGCCTTAACTACAGAGACCTTAGAAATCATGCGGAGACAAATAAATGAAAGATTACTGAATGATAGACCCGCTCTAGAACTACCTCAGGCATGGACCTATGGAGTTGAATCAACATAGGAAGCCTCTCCTCATCAGTATAATAATAATAAAGACATTTGTTATGCACTATTATTATTATTTTGTGTTTATCTGTAACTTTACTCCATGATTATTTATATACTAGTTACTCAAATCCTCTACAATTTATAGTATTAATTTAGTTATTAAGTTTTGAGTTTGTAACCATAGAAATCCACATTATTTTATTTACTTGTTTGTTTGTTTGTATTCCATTCTGTTAAACTTTAAACTTGTTCTATGTAACCTTGATGATGGCTGATTGCCGAAAATGTTCGTTACTCTGAAATAAAATAATTCTCAGTTGCAAAAAGTACTTATTTGATATTATATTAGATTATACGAGTAGAAGCAGTGAAAGCAGTAGTATATCTATGGAAGATAAATAAATTTTTTAAATACATAAATAAAGTTTTTAGAGCTGGGAGAGTGGGTCCTCCGAAGTAAGTGAGCACATTTAACTGCATAGTTGTGTGTAATCAGATATCAGATTGGGGGAACATGATCTATATGAGAGAATAGATCGCCAAATAACTTAATATAGAAAAGTAGCTCACATAGTAAAAAAGATTGAACACCACTGTATTATAGCATTAATGACAAAAACATGGATAAATAACAGAGAAAAGACAAATATACAAAAAAATTTATTAATAAAAGATAAAATAAGTTTTGCTTCATTTATGATGATAAATTTGTAAGGGAACTGAAAGGCATACTACAGTAGCTAAATTCCAAATATTTATAAGAGAATATCAGTGATTAGCTGAGGTTTATTCAAATTTGTAATTAAGATTATTTTTAAGAAGAATTTCTGTGTGTTTTGCTAAATATCAATAAAAAAATAAAAAAATTTTTAAGAATTATATACAGGTAATCCTGGACTAACTGACATATATCCTTCCAACCAAATCTCACTAGCCCGTGATGGTATTTAATGATAGGGTTTGATTCAAACTCTGCTGTTATATTGAGTTGAAGTTGGAAATGCACAAAATTTATGGATTTCTCACTATTAATGTTTGCTAGGACATTATATATTATCCTAATAAACATGAAAAACACAAATCTACAAGAACTGCACACAAAAAATGATGCTTTCCATATATTGGAACATTGGATCAGAGACTCTAACCCATTGAATTGATTAATAAATCACAGAATTTACTGATTACATCACTATTGTAATTATGAATAGATATAAATTGAGGACTATCTGAATTTCAAGTTATAATCTGAATTAAAAGATTTACATATGATGTAGATATACTTAAAAAATAATTTTTCATTATATGCAATTCCTATGATTACTTTTCTATAGAAAAATTATAAACAGCAAATTGAAATATTTTTTCTAAAAATTAAAATTTTTATAATTTTTTTTTATTTCATGAACAATGATATATAAGAAATTTGCAAATATATATTGTAATTTGTGTGTTTATCTTTCAGAAACTTCACCATTTCACATTTAGGACAGTTAAAAACAGTTTTTCCATATGCCTATATTTTTCAACAAGATAAAGATAGAAATAATAATAATAGTGAAAAATCTCATAATAGCAGCTATCATTTAACAATATCTCCAAATTTTCAATATAAAGAACAATATAATTCAAGTAAGTTATTTGTATTATTAAAAGTTATGAATATATTATATATATCAGCAGTTTATATGGGAGTTTGTGTAGTTAAAATTTTTCTCTTTGGCTCAATATATTATATTCTTATATTCTTAAAATAACTTTTTTATAAATTAAAAATAATATTGCAGAATTTTATTTTTCTAAACATTTGTCATCTTATTAAGAAAACATATATTGTTTTTTAAAAGAATTGAAACTCTTGCATATACTGCTGTTGTATATATGTGTGCTTGTGCATGCTAATGAAAAAAATATCTTTGTTCTATATCAAAAATGAGTCTAAAAATTGAAGTAAAAAAATGAGTCTAAAAATTGAAGTAAAAAAATTGTTAGAAATATGCCAAATTTTGAAATAAAGTTTGGTTAGAAATTCTATTAATTGAGAATGAATAGTTTATGAATGAACCTAATTACTTTGCCAAATTTATCCCTTGATATCTTAACGGAAATTTTAATTTTATAATTAAAATTTCTGTTAAGCATATCAAGGGATAAATTTGGCAAACTAATTAGGTTCATTTAGAGTAAATTCCCTTGAAGTTTGGATTATATAGTTTATGAATGAAGTTGAAGTTTAATGTTCTATATACAATAAATTCTCCTGATTACTTGGAATTTGGGGATTATCCAGGTTTCATATTAACTCTGATTAATCTGCAACCTAGAAATAATGATTAATTATCAATGTTTTATCTTAGATGCAAGATCTAAAAGATTTTTATTAAACACTCCCAAATTTGTTTCTTTATTATATTTTAGATGATTTGAGATCAAAAATTAAAAACAAATTAAAATTACAAATATTGCAATTATTTCTTACTGCAAATAAACAAATTTCTTTTTTCAATAAATAATAAAATATTTGAATATATGAATATATTCAAATATTTTATTATTTATTGAAAAATTTATTTATTATTTATATTACTTAGATATTATTTTATTTATTTTCATTTGAAATTATATTAAACAATAATTTAATACAGCGCTTCTCAAACTATGGGTCGCGACCCCAAAGGCCCAAATGGGGTCGCAAAAATTAAATTCAAACACTTGTATTTCAGTTTATATGTAATTTCATAAATGCCCAATATTTAACTTAAGACAACATGAATTTTCAGTGTAATTTGTTGATTGTGTTCATCTTAATAAGTGTGTAAATGATTTATGTACTTGTTTATGAATTTTCAGTGTAGTTGTTTGATTGTGTTCATCTTAATAAGTGTGTAAATGATTTATGTACTTGTAAATTTTATTTCATATTTAATACCAGAGGTCGCGAAAAATCTCGTAATGATAACTGGGGTCATGAATAAAAAAAGTTTGAGATGCCGTGGCTTTAATAGATATAAATTGATACAGTATCTCTCAGTATATAAAATATTTATAAATAAAATTATTTAAAATAATTGATTGTATTAACTTGTAAGTACTATATTTGGATATTGATAGATATATTATAAATAGATATGTGATTAATGAAATCACATAAAGGAGCTAATACAAATATAATATATAAATTTTAACTTCAATATTTTGATTCTGGAGCCTATACATGAAGTTGCAAATGATCATATTAAAATTCAGAAAGTGCTAACACATTGTTAGCACTTTCTGAATTTTAATTTTCTTTTCTGATTGGAAAAGAAAAAAATTCCAAAATTCGATCGTTGGAAGGCTAGTATGAAGTTCGTTCCTAATTTTATTTTGGCTCGGGGGCTGAACAATGAGAATGCAAACAAAAATATTAAAACTGAAAAAAGTGCTAATTAAGTACAAATAAGTGAATAATAATAATAATAATTTAAAATTTCAATTTGGAAGCCGTACTTCATACCGGGGATATTGAGTGTATATGAGATTAGCCATATAATTAGACGTCATAATGACAATGTCAAATGGCTAGATTGATTAGTAAGAGAAAAATTTGAAATCGCGCCATCTATCAGTTAACTTAGAAAATTTTGCTAGTAGCTGGATTATTTCTTATTTTAAATACAGCATACATATTCTAAATAAAATATTAAATAGTCCTATTAATATTTCGAATTGTTTTAAAAAACAGCATTTCGGTTATTTTGAATACTATAATTATTAGATTGCTTCAAATTATGTAAAAGTTATAATTCAATTATTAGACCATAGATGGCGCCACACTTAGTTTAATCTGGATAGTTATAAGTTGGTTTATTAATTCAGACATGTCACAAAAATTAATCTAAATTACAGTATTTTCAATTATTAAAATTTCGATACTGTCCAGGATTAATTTTGGGGAATTAGGTTCAGTTTAAAAGTATCTATTATTGTTCAGGAATTACTTACAGCTATAGTCTGTTTCAAGATAACCTGACAGCCGAACCACCAAAGGAAACACTATATTCATACGCGATTTGTAACTAACAATATTTCGTTAAATTTTGTCATGTGATTTTATAATATATGTTTTTAAATCATCTCAATAATTTAATATTTCGATATTTTATTTCCTAAAACAACAAATTATAGAATAATATTAAATTTAACTAATAAGGACTATTTTCCTTTGTGTAGAAATACCCACAACAATGGCAGTGATTTACTGTCAGGTTATCTTGAAATAGACTATAGTATGTGATATATAAATCGTTGGTGATATACTATAAACAAGATATCTATAGGCCTACACATGCAATATTTTTGAAACGTTCATCTTTAATTCCAAAGCATTTCTAATGTCATCTTTGTATAAGTTTTTCTGTATTATTAGTTTTAATTTTGAATTTAATATTTCATTGTTTCTTATTCTTCCTATAATCTATAAAAATATATAACACTTATAAGCCATATAGAAAACTGACATTAGAGATATTTTGTTATAAAAAATCAGGCAACAAAACATCTTGAGAGGAGTAGAAAAACGGGAATGCTAAATTTTCAATATTCAGCGTATGGAAATACGGTTACTGTAAATTTATGCAATTCTAAATAACTCATACAAAGAGCAGAGACAGATGAAACATTGACTGTAAATAAAGTAGACTTCATTATGCCAAAACACTAAATAAATTAACTTTTACTTTTGTAAATTGTATTAAGTTACTTTTCATAATATAGTGTAATAATTCAGGACAAACGTTAATAAAAAAACAAATGATATAATAAGGTATTCCATGTTTCATCAAAAAACGAAGAAAGCATAAAATAATTTTAATTCAATGAAAATGCTATTTCCTAAAGTGCATATAAAAACTAAACATCACTGTTGCTATAATGGATGGCTGTGTTATAAAATGTTAGTTTACAACTTCGAACATCCTGATTCGATTCTAACAATACAGATTTCCTGATTGGTTTGAGCTCAGCCTATTAAATCTATCCATTATTTTATGATCAATCCCATCACGCAATTACTTGAGTTAGCTGAATGAATTCGCTTTTGTTTTATTCATTCGTTTCCCATTTGAAATATATATGAGAACTCTATGTTTAGCTGAGTGAATTCGCTTTTGTTTTATTCATTCGTTTCCCATTTGAAATATATATGAGAACTCTATGCGAAGTAAAACAAGACAGATGAGGATATTCATACATGTTATATTCCTCCACATTAAAAAATGTACTGTAAACCAGTTTTAAAATATTCACTCGTTATAAATTTCTCATAAAAGTGGGTAAAAGCTTGTAAATCAAATTTTTGGTACAAATTATATTTACTCATAAAATCGGCTTCGTAAATCGGGATTGACCTGTATTTAAAAATTTCATTTAAGTAAGTATGCTTAATAAATTTAAACTGAAATTATATATTTCAATGAAATATTAATTATAATGATAAGAAACTTAAATCAGTTATGGATAAGATGTAGTTTTATTTTCAGTATTGTTAATACAGTATTCATTATTTTCTATTTGAAAATATTATACAATATGTATTATTTTTCAATTGAGTGGTAGATATAATACAAAACTACTGAATAATTTGAAATATATTTAAAGCAGTTATGTTATCTTTAAATGAAAATTTTATTAAAACTAAAATTTTATATTACTCATGAAGCTATCATATATAACATACATGTTATGGTATAAAAATATTAAAAAATAATAATGCATGCAATTTATTACTATAATGAGGCCACTCATTTCAACAATAAACTCTGCACTTATCTGGACTTGTTGCACATCACATTATTTAGGTTTTTTTATTAAATTTCAGTATTGTATATTGATATCATCCATCTTTTTCGCAAATACATTGAAAATGGTAAACTGGTAGATGCGTTAATAAATACAGTCACCTTGAAAATTTTACAGGATACAAGCGATTTTTAATAAATGTTGTAATTCAAGATTAATTTTCGGATAATAAGAAATGTATGATAGAAAAATACATTCTCGATACACATATTTTGCTTTTAAACATTAATACACTTCACGCACAATAAATAAATAATATAAAGAAATAAACAGTAAAAGACAATTCATGATAAAAGCTTTTCATTATCTATATGCCTGAAAATCAATATATAGTATTTAGAATATAGTATAGCACTTCTATTAGCAGAGATATTTAAATCAATAAATATTAGGAAAGCATTGTTACAGCATTAAGATTAGATTAGTTTGAGTTATGCCATCGAATTACATATAGGATACATCTGGCGATGGGTGGTACTTTGAGCCCATCACGGACTCTCACGCATCTCTGATAGAGTCAACCAAAAAAGTTGAAGAATGAGGTTCAACGGGCCATGCCCAGACACCTGAAAAATTGAAAATGTGTATGGGAATTAAATCCGATCCTGAAGTGCATTTAGAAAAATTATTATTATAAAATAAGAGAATAATACTTGCAAAATTTCTGATGTATTTAAAAGATACTATAATTCAGAAATATTGACAAAGAATGAAGGGTACTGTATTTTGGTTTAAAAGATTAAATTCATTTATTCAATAAAAATCAATAATTCACTTACTCATTTTAAAATTTATTTCCTCATATGTGAAAATTATAATTTAAATTTATTTTGTATTTACAGCAATTATAATATAAAATGAATATTAAATGTAAAATATTTCCTGAAGACAGCAAAGAATTTCCCTGGGATAAAAACGCACTGGAAATTTTTAAAAGAAAAATCAGTGAGTAAATTTTTAACGAAAAATTTAGAAAAGAAATTAAATTAAATAATTTTCGTTCACTAGCTTAAATTAATATTAAATTTTTATTTTTATTTTATGAAATTAGATATCAATAAAATTTTATTTCAAAATATAAAACCAAACATTACATTGTTTGGTTACAATTAAGTGTTTCTTTCCCGGGAAATGGTAAGATTTTCACATTTTTGTATTCCCGGGTACTAACACGCAGATACAAAATTTATAAAATATAATTAAATATAATCTCGAAGACTGTACGATAGTTATTTATCAAAGAATTTGATAATTGGCAATATGGAAAAGCATGTGGGCATGGTTTACTAACAGAGTTTCACTCATATCTGATCATGGATTATACCTAATTGATCTGTGAGTATGACAGTGTTGCCAACTTGATTGGTTAGTTTATTTCTTTTTCTTCTTATGAAG
The DNA here is from genome assembly GCA_000484575.1 of Olivierus martensii. Taxonomy (NCBI): domain Eukaryota; kingdom Metazoa; phylum Arthropoda; class Arachnida; order Scorpiones; family Buthidae; genus Olivierus; species Olivierus martensii. The sequence continues at coordinate 14,362 of AYEL01056286.1, forward strand.
TCAACTTAAAATTTGCATTATTTTAAATTAAATTATTGTTAAAATGTTAAATAGTAATTCAAAAAGAGTGACTGTTGAATTACCTATTTAACTTGTGAAGAAGAGAACACGGTAAATTTGGAAGAGAAACCAATGACGTTAAACGAAAAATTAAAAAAAGCGATTCACTGAAAGACAAAGTTCCTACGTTGATCAACTAGCCTGAGTTCTAGCTGAGCAAGATTGTGAAGCAAGAATTACAGTTATTTGAGTCAACAGGAAATCGATCATCAAGTATTATAAAACTGGGCAAGGCTCTGAAAACAATTCCTCCATCAGGTGAAGCAAAAAGAGCATTTTCTGTTGCCTGTTTGTTTATTAACAAAGCTAAGAACTAGGCTGAGCGATAAGAGCATTGATTGCTTATGTTTCCTTAAATCATACATTAAGAATAAGTGATGTATATTTTATTTGTATTTTGTAGTTCGAATTGTGAATTAGTCATATATAAAAGAATATAAATTTTGGAATTTATTAATATCCTTCTTTTGTGTATTTTTTATTAATATTAATTATAAATAACTAGTTTTATAGATTTTATTAAATTTTAATGCATTCCCGGGAATGGCTTTTATGTTCCCGGGATTTCTCGGAAGTTCCCGGGAATGAAAAAAACCCGGGAAATCAGAAATACTAGTTACAATATATAATGTTAATAACCACGACTTATAGTAATCATCATTGAGTGATTGAGATGATGTCACTGACAGGCATCTATGATGTCATATATGATTTTATAAAGTATATAATATTCCTGAAATTTATAATAATTGGGATAAATTTCATTTTTCGATTTTTTAACTTTTCAAATATTGTTGCAGATTATATAATTAATTTTTGAAATAGCATATAAATAAATTATTTCAATAAATATATATTAGGCTCATACAGAAAGTAAGTACCGTTTGAGTATTAAAAAAGATTAGCAATGTGTTTTCATTTGTATTTTATTACAAAAAATCTACACACCTTAACCTGTTCACTTCCGTCGATGTTTTCTTATTAAGCCTCGTTAATATGCAAAAAAAAAAAAAAAAAAAAAA
>AYEL01056298.1:0-11229 GCA_000484575.1 Olivierus martensii
AGTAAATGATAATTAACATATAGTAATGAAAACAAATTATTTAATTAATTAAAAATAGATTTGCAACAGTTTACTAGTTTTTAGTTTCTTAAAGATGATTTCTAGACGATTATTATTTTAAATTCTGCCAACAAAGTCTGATTTTATTGTTTGTGTTATATATTACTTGACACCTGCAAGTGGTGTGACATCGCAGTTTCGGATTCCATTAAAAGAAAAAAAAGTCTGTCCGAGATCTTACAGTACATATAGACAATAAATCAGTGAATGCATGTCACTGTTTGTTCGCCATTAAAAGGCAAAATCAAATTTTATCTATATAATAATTGTTGAATATATAAGCTACTAATCAGTGTTTACGGGTTTGTTTCTCAAAAACTCCTAAGTGAGCCCAATTGTCCTTCTGGTGAGATTGATAATTAAAAACTGTTTTCATGAACAATTCATTTTATTAATGTTAATTTTTTTGTAGCAAATATAATAAATAAGTGATATTTCCATATTTTTAGGACATTTTAAATGAGTTTTATCTGCATTTTTAATATTTACTATGGTTGTGGGAAGGAGCCGGAATGAATTAATCAATTTTCAACTAAATCCTATGGAGAATCACGTTTTGGTTAACGACTATAATCCTGGATCGGATTACCGTCGTTAACCAAAGAACCACTGTACATTCTGCACTTAATGAACAGAAAAATGATGAAATTATTTTATTTGTCATGATGAGTAGTTTCAATTCTACCAGTAAAAATAATTTAAAATTGCCTAAAAATAACTGAAATGAAAAATAATTTAAATTATGCAAACATTGCATTGCATTGATGATGATTGACTGATTTTTATCTGTGCCTAATATCTTTATAAGTATAAGCTATAGATTTCAAATTTTATTTTAAGGTATTTTCATTATCAAAAGTTCTAAGATCATCCTATGAAAATAATGATTATAAATGTGGAAAGGTCCCAATTTGGGAATTTTTGTATTCTTGCTAAAATATTTACTCTTCTTAATGATTTTATTGATAATTCAGAACAGAGTAAAATAAAAATAATTATTCTGTTTTGAATAGTTCTGAGCATGAACAATAAAAATTGTTTAGCATGGTTTATTTATGCTAAACAATAAAGCTATTCTTGGTTCACTTACAATAAAGCTATTCTTTGTTCAACATAATCTGTCGTAACTTTCACTTACAATAAAGCTATTCTTGGTTTAACATAATCTTCTAGATATACAGAGGCAGTCCTAGAGTTACTTAGATGGATCATTCTGTAAAATCTTACATAAATCAAAGTATGCATGTAACCAGAGCATACATTATACACTATTAATGTGTCATGATGTAACACTAAAAATAGTTATATTAAAGAATAAGCACTCGAATTATATGATAAAGCAGTCTGCTTATCTTGGGGATCCGGTTCATTTAAAGTCCCACATCCAGTTTTTCTGGAAAGGTGTTGTTTTGAGCCTAGCTCATTATTTAAAAAAAATCCTATATAAATATGGATCTGTGTAAGTCTGGGATTGACTGTATATATGAAAGATTCGAAATAATCAAAAAATAGAATTGATGAATAATGAGTGTTGGAATAATGTATTGTGAAATATTTAAAATTACATAACTGATGAATCATCATACATCATTAAGATTTCATATAATGAAATTTTATCTGATCAATGGTTAATATATCTTGACTTAATTAAATGATAAAATTAGCTTTTGCATTGTAGAAAGCAATGGAATAGAATAAGCATTGTTATAGTTAATTCATAATGGATTACTTATTTTCTTCTTAAATAACAAACTATTTTTGAATAGCCTATTCTATGTTTACAAATTAAAACAAATCTATGCTAATTTATTTATCAAATTTTGAAATTATTAAAAATTTTTATATCATTTTCCTACAAAGAAAAAAATAAATTTATATTTATAATTTTGATACTTTATATATTTATTAAAATAATTTTTTTAACAATAGTAAAATATGTTGTGTGTATAATAAAGAAAATCTTAAGCCAAAATTAGTTTCTTGAATTTAATTTTTGAAAAAAATAGTTGTTCACAATAATAATAGTTAAGTTTATAGAAATTTAAATACAGTATAGTGGAAATTATATTTTTTATAATTAAAATTTTCAATTTTTTTCTATACTGTACAACAAAAATATTTGATGTCTATTGTACACACTGCATGTTGCTCTATATTTACTTTTGATATAGTTAGATTTAGAAAGTAAATGCGGTATTTGACAAATTTCCGTCTTTTATTGATTGTTGTCATTCAAACTCGAGCATAAAAGCGATCAGATTATCGCTTGATTTGTTTTTAGACGGAAATTTTCAGAAACAGTTTACTACCTGTACTACACTACACATTTTCTTAATTATCCCGAAAAAAAATATTCACAAAGAGGGCGCGCAAAATTTTAATTAAAAAAGTTATCGCATCACAAAAAAACGTAATATTTTTTAAGAGAATAGTAAGTCCGATATCAATCAGACGATAACTTACGAGTCTCGAGTGACGTCACAGCTTTTAAATGAGTCTTATCCGAATCAATTTTTACTTTTGTTTGATAAAGGTGTTACACTACATCAGTGGTATTTTCACGCATGCTTTTAGATAGTCCGCAGTGGTGCAGTCGGTCGTTTTATTGATTCTTTTCTAACCGACTGTGTAACATTAACATCGAGATGTTGGATCACGCGGAAGATATGTCACCCAGAGAAATGACTAAAACTTTTAAATTGGATCTAACCGATAATTATCATCAGTATTTGCGAATAGCAGCCGACGAAAACGATGAAAAATGTAAGTTAATTTTCAAAATAAACATTATCGGAAAATCGAATGTCCATACGGCTAATATGTCAGTCGCTTTTGTCGAGTGATTACGTCACGCGATTCTCATTTTTACTCTTCCATGTATTTTTAATAAAATTTCGTGACTTTAAATAATAAAACTTATTAGAGAGGTTATAGTATATTTATTTGATTCGTTACGCTTTTAACGAATTGTTTTCTGTTAGTGCTAGACTATATCGTGCAATATTGTAATTGGTGCATAATCGATCTAGACAAGATTTGTTCGTATTACAATTTTTCTGTTGAAAATTTTATTTTTTAAACATTTGTATATCAAAAATAATTACCTATATATATTAAGGACAGAACTTCTGTTGAAATATTATCTATTTCATGTTTATATATTTAAATGCGTGCTTTAAAATTTGCGTGTGTATATAAACATACAAACTTAGAAGCGCTTACAAAATTTAAAGCAGCAGAACCTGGACACAGGTTATCTGAAGAATCAACTACAAGTTCAAGATCTAATTATTATGCAAATCCATCTTCATCTCATAAACATTATGAACCAACAGAAGGAGTGAAAAGAACTGGTGAAGCTGCTCTTTCTCGTATACAGCAGCAGCATGACAAGAATCCAAACTGGTCCCATGCTGCAATACGTGCTCAAGCAAGAAGGGAAATAGAAGTTGAATTACAAGTGAAAGAAAATGAGAAATTTAAACAGGATAATACATTTTCTTATAAAACAAGTGCACCAGTACTTGCTGTCAGTGGAATTTATTTTACCTTTTTTAATTGGTCCAATTGTTTCAACTTATAATGAAATTGAAGAAAAAATCAAAGAATACTTTTATGAACAGATATATGAAGATAGAACCATTGTATCATGTCTAATAATAAAAAGTTGTAATAACGATAACGACAAGGTAAAATTAGGAGTTGACACCATTTGTAAATATTTTAAAAATATTATTGATAATCCTGATGAAGAGAGATATCATAGAATTAAAATTAGTAACAAAATTTTTCAAGAAAGAATATTATCTTTAGAAGGAAGTTTGGATTTTTTTATTAGTGCAGGATTTAAACAGGAATCACTAGAAAAGGATGGCATTATTGATGATTTCTTGATATTTCCTAAAGATGGTGAAATAGATTCACTAGAAACAGCATTGGAAATTTTGATATCAGCTGAACCAATTCGGCCTCAATTATATCGAAGTATTAGAGTATTAAAACCAGCAGCATCCAGCATGAAAATTAATTTACCTGATAATTATATTTTTGTATGTTTTTCCACTTTTGATTAATGCTAGCTTGAACTGTAAGATAATTCAACTAAGTGGAAGTTCTCTGTTAACAATAAAAAATTACGTAGATACCCCACTACTTTTACAATGTTTTCAACAGTTTCTACATTTGCAATAATATTGTTTCTTAATATTTTCCATCTGTTTGCTGTTATTCCAAATAAGTCTTCCACAATTCTTCATGCTCTTGATAAGCAATAATTAAAAATTTGTTTGGATATATCCAGCATTCTTCCAGGATATGGTCAAAGGAGGTTAAAAACATGAGGTGCTGGTGCTAAAAAAAAAAACATGGTGGGCAAGCATTTGTCTGTAGGCAAAAGTAAAGTACCTTCCTCAAACATTGACCCAAATTTGCTCTGACTGAAGACATGAGCATCATTGTTTTTTCCATATGCCCCAATATCCACAACATTGTAGCAATATGTGGCATCACAAATTGCAAGCAGTACAATGCTGTGTGTCTTTTTATAATTAAAAAAATGACCTTCCATCAGGTGCTTGAATATGAATGTGTTTGCCATCCATTATACCTACACAATTAGGAAAATTCCAGAATTTTTCAAATTCTTCACTGTTTTTTTCCCATAATTCCTGATTTTAGTATAGGTGTAAATATAATGTAATAAGCATTCCACAAAGCAGCTGTTTGTTTCACTACATTTGATACTGTTGATACATCTACTCTGTAACTATAGGAAATTGATCTCATTGAGTCACCACTAGCTAGATATCTGAAAACAAAAATTTTGAAAATGCAGTTAATATATGCACACTTAAGTATCTAATCTATTTATTAAAACTTATATAAAACATCCAAATGCAAGGAAACATTTTTCTTTTGATTGAAATTAATTTTTATTATATAATTCTATGGATATCTGAAATAACTTGAATTAAATGTATTTAAAGCATTCAACTTTGATTTTTAAATTCAAATATGTATTTGGCTTAGATTATTTTCAAAACCAATAGGACTTTCAGTATTAATAATAATTATTTAAGAAATATTGCTATAAAAACACATTTATTAAAGGGAAAACAAGGTTTGATATGTATAGTCTAAGATTTACTATTAAAATTTTGATTTTTTCAATCTAATCATAAACATGTTTTGCTAATATTCAGTCACAATACTATCTACAGAATATAATAATCCTGTGAAAGATTAATCAAATAAATAGTGTATTTTCCAAATACACCCAGAAAAATCATTAAAAGCAACCAGTTAATATAGTAGAACCTCGAATCTCACGGGAACAAAATAAATTCGATATAAAGAGTTTTTGAGATATCAAGATTCAATTTTAAATAAAGATTTTTATGTCAATAATACATGCTGCAGTTTTTAATACTATATAAGATACTCTTTTTTCCATGAAAATTAACATCTAAGTACTCTTGCATCTTGTAAACCAAAGGTTGAAAATATCACTGAATAAACACAACCATATTGACACAAACCTATCAACAATTAGAAGTGAAACTTAGAAAACGAAACTACTGTACAGCATCCCATGCTGCAATACGTGCTCAAGCAAGAAGGGAAATAGAAGTTGAATTACAAGTGAAAGAAAATGAGAAATTTAAACAGGATAATACATTTTCTTATAAAACAAGTGCACCAGTACTTGCTGTCAGTGGAATTTATTTTACCTTTTTTAATTGGTCCAATTGTTTCAACTTATAATGAAATTGAAGAAAAAATCAAAGAATACTTTTATGAACAGATATATGAAGATAGAACCATTGTATCATGTCTAATAATAAAAAGTTGTAATAACGATAACGACAAGGTAAAATTAGGAGTTGACACCATTTGTAAATATTTTAAAAATATTATTGATAATCCTGAAGAAGAGAAATATCGTAGAATTAAAATTAATAACAAAATTTTTCAAGAAAGATTATCTTTAGAAGGAAGTTTGGATTTTTTATTAGTGCAGGATTTAAACAGGAATCACTAGAAAAGGATGGCATTATTGATGATTTCTTGATATTTCCTAAAGATGGTGAAATAGGTTCACTAGAAACAGCATTGGAAATTTTGATATCAGCTGAACCAATTCGGCCTCAATTATATCGAAGTATTAGAGTATTAAAACCAGCAGCATCCAGCATGAAAATTAATTTACCTGATAATTATATTTTTGTATGTTTTTCCACTTTTGATTAATGCTAGCTTGAACTGTAAGATAATTCAACTAAGTATTCACTAGAAACAGCATTGGAAATTTTGATATCAGCTGAACCAATTCTGCCCCAATTAGATCGAAGTATTAGAGTATTAAAACCAGCAGCATCCAGCATGAAAATTAATTTACCTGATGATTTTTTTGTTTTGAGTACAGAAGAAATAAAGAGAGAACAGGAAGAAAAGTAAATATCATTTAGATGATAATATATTACAATTAAAATATTGATATAAATTGTTCACTTTATATCTTATGAATCATTTTATCAGTACAGCTGCTTTTATAGACTATGTTTATTGTGATCTGCTTATAAAGCAGGAGATACATAACAACTATCATAATATGATTAATATATATAAAATATATTACACTAAAACAGTAAATTCAGTACAGAATAGCTCAGGACTACAAAAATTATTTTATTTGAATGTTTAATTCTTCTTTTGGGGCCATCATCAGACCTATTACAATCAACTACAAACAAATGTAAGTTTATAAGATAGAGAATTTTTACCACTCTCTCATTTATTTGTACAATGATAAAATGGACATATGATACATTAGTATATAAATGTAAATATATATGAGTAAGGGAGTCATAAGCAGAGTTGTCATTCAACTCAAATTTAAAATAACCAAAATATGTAACAGTCATTTAAAAGTTTACAACTGATATTAAAATTTGACTTGAAAAAATGTACAGTCACCTCCATTATATACTCTAGAATTAAAAGTTTTTTAATTTAAAATACATAACTGTCAAAATAATTGCTTGAATATCTAAGAGTGAATTTAAAAAATAAGCTTAAAAGCAGATATAAGCATTAAGTCATAATTCCTTTATCATAATATTCACTAAAGAGAAAAGAGTGCCATCTACTAAATTTAAAACACTAAAATGTTTTGCTTAGACCTTATTTTGCAAGTTATTTATCAACCACTTTGTGCATGAGAAAGAGAACTTTAAGGTTATTATATCATATGTCCATTTTTCACTGCTCGTGTAAACAGGGAAGGCAAAAAATTCTTTGTTTATAAATTTGACTGTAATTGATTGCATTAGATCTGATGATGGCCCCAAAGGAAGGATGAAAATGTTAGTCAAATAAGTTCTGCAGTCTTGAACTATATGTGAATTTACTGTTTTACAGTTGTCAGAAGCAGAAAGATGCAGAGTTACATTATAATAATTATGACATAGGAAACTATTATTAATAATGTTATAGTATATTGGTAATGAAGTTAATTTTCATTAAAAATTTTTTGCTACAACATATATAAAAACAGTCTTGCAGTAAATACAGTGATACCTCGGTTCATGAACACAATCCGTTCCTTGACCCTGTTCGTGATTCGAAAATTTCATAATCCGAATAAATTTTTCCCATTGCAATTAATGTAAATCCAAATAATACGTTTTTTGTCCTAGAAAAAATTTTTAACATGTTATGGCTTTGTATGGAAATAATACAGAAAGGAAATAAATATAACAGTAATATTAGAAGAAAACATGTTTAACACCACCTTCACTAACACTTTTAACTTTTTTGGGAGCCATAATAAGGGATAAATTTAATTAAATAAAGAAAAAAACTAAAATATCAACACTTGTTGGAACTTTACTGTACCCATGTGAGCTGGACGAACTGGATTGCTGCTGGGGGCGAGGCTGTTTGCAGGGTTTTGTGCGCTGCGAGTCACGTGCGCTCCATGCACTCTGTGTGTGTGTGTGTGTGTGTGTTTGTGTGTTTGTGTGTGTTTGTGTGTTTGTGTTTGTGTTTGTGTTTGTGTTTGTGTTTGTGTTTGTGTTTGTGTGTGTGTTTGTGAACCGAAGCATTGTTCGTAAAGCAAAGCAAAATTGTTTGCAAATGGTGTTCGTAGACCGATTTGTTCATGAACTGAGATGTTCGTGATCCGAGGTATCACTGTATTAAATTTTTAATATATAATATAGAGTCTTGCTTTAAATATTAAGTGACTGTAAAAAATTTGGGATATCCAATTTTTTTTTATAATTCAAATTTATAATAGTCAAGAAATACTTATATTTTCCTATAGATATTCCAAAATATACACAGTATGTCTAATAAATAACTGAATTTCTGTTATCGACACTATAAGTGCCATCTAGTGGTGATTAATATTTTTTAGTGAACTTACATTTGACTTTCTTTGAACTACAAACTATTAAAATTTCAACAAAATTAAACATGTTCAAAAGTTATTGGCATTTTAGTGACAGTATTTTGGGTGAACATTGTCATGAATACATGAAGCAAAGAGCAAATATTAAATTCTGTTGGGAAAACAGCCATAACATTCTCTCAACACTTGAAATGTTGAGAGAAGTTTATGGTGATATTTTATGTTTTGTATACAAATATTTCTTTGATATAGATGCATCAAAGATGCGAATTATGACAAATATCCAGGTCGTCCAAAGTCTGTAAGCATTGATAAACTCATGAAGAAAGTGCATGAACTTATCATTATTGATTCAAATGTGATATTGTGAATGATGACAGAGGAATTTAGTGCTGGTAAAGATCTGATTTGTATCAGACTCATTAATGATGATTAAGAAAGAATTCATTTGGAACATTGTAAGGGCATCATTAAAATGGCTTGGAGGAAAAAAAATTCTTTGATTTGATAGTGACTGATGATAAGACATGGTGTTTCCAGTATGATCCATCAACTAAGTGATAAAACACCAAATGGAAGTCACCTAGCTCATCAAGATTGAAGAAACTGCATTTTCAAAATTTGGGAATCCAGGTAATGCACTTTTGCATTTACGATTCCAAAGACATTTTTTATTTGGAATTTGTTCCAGTGAGTCAAACAGTTAATAGCAAATTTTATTTGGTGTTTTGGAACATTTGTGGAAAATAATTATATGAACCAGACCTGAATTCAAAGAGCTTGGCAGGTTTTTCTTACATGACAATGCACCAGCCTACAAGACCACTGCTGTTAAGCAGTTTCTGGTTTGAAAAATAAGTGTACATTCTTGATCATCCACCTTATTCTCCAAATTTAGGACCGTATAATTTCTATTTATAAAACAAAAATGCCAATGAAAGAGAACTGATATGATCGTAATGAATCAAAGTTGCCATGATCAGGATATTTGATAAATTCCAAAATCAAAAACTGTCCACTCTTTTTCTTGATCTTTCCCAACACTATCATGCAGAAGGAACATATTTCAAATAAAAAAGCTGATTTTATACCAATACAGATATTATTTCATTTTTTACAGCAATCCAGTTATTTATCAGATATGCTGTGTATATATGCATTGTACAATTTCTGAATTTCCATAAAGATTTTAACTTAAAAAGAGATGAGATGATTTGGCATTGAGATGCGAAATTTGTATTTTGTTTGAAAAAATAAAATTTCATAAAAGCACTTAAAACAAGAAAAAATTTATTTTTAAAATATTTTCAGCCTACGTATGTGCCATTTTCAGCATTCATATCTCTCAGAACAGAACTTTAGAACTTAAAACTTTAAATACATAATCTTGTATTTGAATGCTGAGGATAACATATATGTAGGCTGAATTTGGAAATAAAATTTTTTCTGCTTTTTAGAGCTTGAATTGTTGCAAAATATTCATTTTGTTAACATATTGAAGACATTGTCTGTGACTTGGGTTAGAAGAAGAAAATCAACATGATTGTCTCATTTTGGTTGTAAATAACACTAAACTTATCAAGTTTCGTATTCTATTATTGGATGTAGTCCATTTAGCATTGTTCCATAGATTAATTACAGTTTGAAGTAACTAGTGTTATCAGAAAAATGAAATTTTTAATTTTTGATAAACTTCTTTCGAAAGCAATATTAATATTTTGAAATTCAGGAAGTTGCCATAAAATATTATTTAAAGTCAATATGTTAAGCATATTTTAATTAGATAAATGTTACTATATTCTGAGCAACAAATAATTCTCATATATACTGAAAGAGTAAACTTTTTGAAAATTATGGAAAAATTTGAATTTTCATAATTTCATGATGCTTGCTTTCTGATTACTTTCTTTTCCAAATTTATTTCAGAAATTCATAAATAATTTAATTATCATCTTATTTTATCATAAAATTCATAATCTCATTTTGAAGGAAAAAGCAGCAAATTTTATTTGCAGTCTAGTGAATGAGGCAAAAAAATTTTTTAATATATCAAAAATTAAACTGAATATAAAAAATAACTTATCCTGGTAGTATGTATTAAAATATTAATTTTTTAATTATTAGAGTAAAATTTATATTCGTTTAAATGTCCAAATTTTTTTTTATTAAAAAATGATCTTATTTGTATTGATCTTGATATGACATTAAAATTTTCTTGGCTTGCTATGATTAAATTTTTTGCTTTTTTTAATCATTTTAATAAAATTTTAATTTAAATTATTTGTAGATTCTTGTATATGTACAGTCTGTTCAATAAAGGTGTAGACAATATCGGAAATGGTTCGGCTTTCGTGCAATACACAAAAACAGATGGATTCATCAGCTCAGGAGTTGATCGTCATTCAATGCAAATTGGTAAAGTCATGTAGTCAGATGCTACATTGGGGGGAGGAAGGTATACTAGATTGGCTTTAGATTTCTCAGTCTAAAAGACTATTTTGTTTTATATCATTAACTTTTAAGCTTTATTAGTACATTAGATAGCTTAACAAATAATAATAAAATTAATTAGAGCCATAAAATTACTGGCATTAACTGAATTATCAAGCGATAAGAAGGATTGTTCAAGTGAGCTGAGATAAGTTAGCGTTCAAACATGCCACCTGCCGTATCTAAAAACATTAGAGAATTAATCCTTCATCACAGGGAAAATGGGATATCTGTAAAAGATATTGGAAATATACTTCAAATAAGCC